>CAEMYA010002140.1:6617907-6673129 GCA_903131615.1 Diplodus sargus | reverse complement strand
TGTGTGTGAGAGAATGTGGGAGTGAGTTGTAGCCACATGCGTGTATGTGTGTGTGTGTGTGTGTGTGTGTGTGTGTGTGTGTGTGTGTGTGTGTAAAATGTGTCCCAGTGATGGAACAGATGAGGAATGATAAGCCATCTTCATCTCATAAGTCCGCTCTGTGTATGTATGTATTTGTCTGTATGTGTGCTTGCGTACGTGCCTGTTCAATTCCTATACAATACACGACACTCTCTTGCCTTCCCTCTCACATGGTTTAGTGGTTTTGTCAGCAGGCTGTGGTGTAACCAGCCTGTTGTGACACTTTAATTATGTCTGCCTGTCCTCCCATGCTCAGGGTCAGTGCACTGACAGCATAATTCTTGAATTACATCATTTTTAAACCATTTTATACTTTGAAACTGACAGGCAGCAGTTTCAACCAAACGTTTTATACTTCTGCCCTTTCGGGCTTTTGACTTAACAAAGGAGCCCCTTGAACTTGAGGCCCTTGTGGTGGGTACAATGTATGTCTGTGGCCATTTGTAGCAGTCAGGAGAGCATAAATGTCATGACCTGTAGGGACAATAAGGGAATATATGGACATTAGTGGCACACTCGCTTTCTGATTGAATAAGCAATTTGTAGATCTGGAGAATTTTAGTCTAAAATGTAAAAAAAATAAATAGCTGCAACGGATTGTGAAGAAACAACAATTGTGACCTTATGTCAGAGACCTCCATGTACTGTGCTTCTAAAACCAGCTAGGAGATGGAAAAGCAGTGAGTTTGCTACTCAGTCTCTTAAGTCAATAAAATACTCACAAAATGTCAAGACACCAAATATCTTTACATCTGTTTTCCTTATTCACACAAGGTCCGAATTCCACCATCTCTCTTTTACCGAACTAAGCAGAGCTTAATTACCATGTTAACTTATCGTAAAACACACTTCATTCTAACTCTGCATAAGCAAAATAAAGATCCCCGAAACAGACTTGGTCTGTCTTTCAACAGTCACCTCTCGTTTGATGGAAATAACTCGCTCCTCTGCTGCTTCACGCCTGTCATTTTCACTCAACACTCCCATGACTGGCTATTAAGTGGCTATTAAGCTCTTTTTAAAAAATGACTGGAGAGCTGGATGAAGTAGTTGCAAAAGGACTAAAGCGAGTAATAGCTTTTTACAGATGAACCAGTAATGGTGTGTGTCAACTAGAAATTGAAGGACATTGAAATAAATGATTAAAATGTCCAACATGGGAAAAGAAAACCAAAAAAAAAAAAAAAGTGGTGATTATTTTGACAGATATTAAAAATATTATTATATAAGTGTGATGTGACTTACATTTTCACTGTGAACCGTAATTCATTGCAGTCCATTTTCACAGAGGATGACGTGATTTATCCCAGGATCAAGCAAGTCAGGAGAATATGATTTATAGGACGCTACATCTACATCTAGATGATTTGGATATGGATATTGCACTTGCAGTACATTGTGATCGTTCATTGTCCTAATTCAAACTGACCAACAACAGACTTGCAAATCAACTAGTCCCGGTAACATAGTGTTTGCCGCCCTTCCTGTCACAACCTGAACACACCACTTTCCTTCTCGTTCAGCCTCCTCCGTTCCTCTCCTGCACGACCTTCAGCTCCAGCCACAAAAGGGTGGTCGAAAATACATCAACCTGCCACATGTGCCTCTGTCGAGACTGGTCCCCGTGTGATAACTGTGACCCTTGAGGCAGAGGCTGACACAAGGACTTGTATAAGAGCGTCCATGCAGGGTCTTAAGCATACCTTTAACCACACCAAACTGCCTATTTTGCCGTTTAGGTATGACAACTTGCTGAGGGTGGTAGAGGTGTGTGTGCGTGCGTGTGTGTGTGTGACATAAAGCGATACAATCTTGCATGTCTGCACCTGATGGGATACAGAGCTACCTCTCCAGTAAGACTGGAGAAATATCATTACTTTGCATCCGTCCATCCATCCATCAGCCTCTGGGGCCCATGTAATATTCTTCCCCCGTCTCTGCCTCTCTGCCCTCGGTTCAGGTGGAATAATGGAGGATGGAGGAGGACGCCATTCCAGTCATTCAATTACACACCCTGGACATGATTCCCCACAAATCGTGAGCACACGCACACATCAGCATGCAATCTCTGTCTCTCTCTCTTTTTCCTCTTATTGTTGTAATAGAACTCTGTAAATAAGGCCATTTCGAGTTGAACAAGCTTCAGGATGAATTACACTATACAGCCTCCATGATTCAAGGCAGCTCTATAATGGATTTTTCCTCTTTACATTTTTTTTTTCCTTTGACTCACTACAACGTTATGTATTGTGCCAACTAATGCATGTTGTGTATGAAATGGCATTGTGATGCACAGGAACCAAGGATTAGATAAAAAAAAAAAAAATAGGGCTATTGCTTGGAAGGCTAATAAACTCAGTGTTTCTGTTGGGGCAGGGGAGAGATAACTTTGTCCTTGGCTCGCTCATAACCTCATCAGAATCGCTCAATGAATCACGGCGCGCCATAACTCATGGCAGGGGCAGCTGTGATACAGTTATGAAATACCCTTGGTGGAGAGAGGTGTGCTGCATCGTGGGTGGAACTGAATGGAGAAAACATGTCGGAAGGCACATAAAAAAACACAAGCACGCTCCTGCATTTGTTTCTTTTATAAATATTTTTTCCGAATCAATTTTTGCTACAGAAACAAACACACACACACACACACACACACACAGTCGCAGAGCACATGATTTGCTATCATTTAAAAAGAATTTGAAGTGAACAGATAAAAAGTTGAGCCTTTCACTATAATTGCCCCACCTTCCTTTAGAGGGAATGTGAACAATTTAAGCTGAAACCAGACATTGTGCTGTGTCTTGTATTATTACCCATTAATTTCTTGATAAGAAAAACGCTACAGACAAAACCAAACACTGACAGTCTTTTCTTTCAACTTAATCTTGTGTATAAATGTGCCGCTATGAAAATGAAAGCTGTGAATAATAGTAGTAGTATTTCTAATTATTAATCACACGCGACTTAAAAGACTCATAACAGATGCTGACGGTTCGCACTTTCACCTCAGTCACTGTGTCACTCTGCATGCTGATTAAAAAGCCACATCCAAAAATATGCCTGTCCAGAAATAATCTTTGAGGTCCCTTCGCTGACGGGAGCACATACAGACACACACACACACACACACACACACACACACACACACACACACGGATACACACAGGTAATGTTCCCTGTGAAGACTTTCCAGCTTAACTCGTCTCAGACAAACTCAGTAGGGGCTGAGCTGCTAGTTGTGGATGAGAACTATGCAGCAAACAGACTTACATTGTGAATTAACAGGATTAAGTGTTTTAAGAGGCTTGTCAGGTAAACCTGAACCCGACTGCCTAAAGACTGAGGCTGACTCTGAGCTACTTTGCGCTACTTTGAAGTCTCTAACTATCTCATCCATGACTGGCATATCAGAGAGCCTGTACAACTCAGCTACACCGGCACAGCGCTGTGATTTGGCATGCACCAATATCAAGCGCATGGAAGTGCGCACGAGGAAAACCTGTTCTCCTGCACTCTCAGAGATACACAGAGATGAAAAACATGCAAACCCGGGCTTCCAGTGTTTGACATACATCCCGGCTTTTGGTTTTGCAAAGCCTCACCCCCCCAAAAAAACTCTCCTGGCTCTCAGTTACTTATTGCGCAGCTGCAGACAAGCCTCGAACAAATGCCAAAGCATCCATTCACACAATAAACAAAAAGGAGAATGATAGTTTTAATAACCCTCTACTATACAGGCATAAAAGCGAAATAACACTTCAAAGAAAATATGAAACAAAAACAGTCTATCGAAGGAAAAGAGACATGTGCCTCCTCTATTGGCTCAAAGAGATACCTCTATGAATACTGTTTATTCTCCCTGAGAAAACATAAAAATGCTTTGTTGCGCCCATCTCCTCATTTCTCTGCTTTGGGGGAAAATCCGCCTTCACATTCTGACTAACAAGACATTAGAATATTCCGTAACCTTTCTGTCAGACTCAAAATTCTGATCAAACACATCACATCGTCTACAGTGTTAGTCGGCTCACTTCAGGTTGGCTGATCACACACAATTAAAAAATGGAATAAGGTAACCTAGAAACCTCTCGCGTGTGCCTTTGATTTCAGAGGCACGAACTGTGGGATGTAGCAGGCTGGGTTTCTGGAGGCAAAGGGGACCACATGCTGCTTAATGAAATCTAAACTTCAGGGGTCCAACGTCACATTTCTTAGAAAAGTGGCCCATATTCCTGAGTTTTACTGAGAGTAGTTTAGATCTCCCACAGTGGTGATGCGTACACAAACTTTTGTCTCACAGCATCAGCCTGATTAAACTGACTTTTCCCCACTTGCACCCTATTACAAACACAATTTACGACATGTGAATAATAGCTCGACCAAGTGCTTTTGATGCACAAACATCATTATTGTTATGTCAATGTCACTGGGTATTTGGCAAATAATTATGATTTGACCATTCAAATCCATCGCGTGGCCCCTGTTTACCAATTCAAATCACTGCTAAAGTCAATATTGCATTATGAGAATAACACTGAATGATAGGTGCAAATATCCATATTTGAAATACATTTTACCCAATGCTGGTTTGAGGTGTGGATTCACAGTCTGGCTTTCAAATATTTGCAAATCTTGTCTCTTGGGGAAGTGAGCAAACAAAGTGTCTCTTAGAACCGACAATAAAAGGTGGGATGGATGGGGAGCGACAGAGATAAAACACAGCTCTCTCCAACATTACTGAAGCAAATTAGAATTTTCCGACTAAAATGTCTAAAAAGACCACACAGATTCAAACTCCCTGATACTCTGTGAAGAGAGCGCCAAGACAACTGGACTGCAGCTGCTTGGTGACAGGGGGGTACTGTAAGTTTGCCTTGCAGTGGGTGATATCACTGCAGATCTTCTCAAAGCTGAAACAGTGACACACTTGCTCCCTCTCCACTTGGATCTTCCTCTATATTATTAATGCCTCACCCAGGAGAGGGAGTTGCCTTCAGCTATTATCAAAGGCCCGTGCAGACACAGCACTTCCTCCTTTATTAACAAAACGGTTCTCAGATGGAGACTGCGCATCACGTACGGAGTGCAAAGAACCAGGATCAAACAATGCGAGAGGGAGGGAAAGTCAGAAGCTTTCGGCTAAATCCGTATGGGCTTGGATCTTTTTTTCCTTTTACACCCAAATCCTCCCTTTGGACTCATACGTCTATGATCCCCTCGTTTCCATATTGTTTCCATCAAATGACGCTGACAGTGATGATGGTAATGTTGTGTAAATGTGTGTTTCGGAGGAAGGGGCAGGATTTATGTCATACAACCGCCATCTTCGGCATTTCAATTCAAAAAGCTCCATAGGGGCACAAGTAGTTTCGGAGAAGAAATTAAAACTCAGAATTTTAATATTAACAATAATGACATTTATTTACTGTTATTTTTTCTATGACTGAATAAACAAACTGTTCTCAGAGGAAAATAAGGTCCCCAGAACACTGTTTGAAGCTAGAAGGATGGCAGGGTCCGCCACATATAAACAGAGTAAAACAGTATGATGTTGTGTTGTCCTTTAAGGTCAGTTTGTCGGTCAAGATTCTTCAGATCTTCTTCTTCTGATTAAAATGTATATCCCAAAACTACATAGTGCACCTTTAAGTGGTGCACTGTCTCGAAAAACCTCTCTGGCATTACATAGAATGTGGATATGAATTCATGGAGAAAAGGTGGTCTGAGTTTTATTCAGTCAAGGGACCACAGGAACATTTTGTTTTATGTGGACATATTACTTTTTCCAGAAATAACCACCGCCAGAGCAGGGCAGTCATCGGGTCAGTGCATTAACACAGTGTTTTGCCATAATCTTGGGTCATTCACGCAGAGCAAAAATTGTTCACTAAATTAGTAACAGTGACCCTTGTTTCATGTCTAAATGTCGTATCTAAAAGTATCTTGAATGCCACTGCCCTTAAAGCTTTGAAACCAGCAGTGTTTTCCTAGTAGTAGTTGCTATGGAAGCATATTCTGCATGAAAATTAAACTTGAGCTGCAAAACTTCACCTCGTCTTGCATCACATTAGAGCCGCTAATGTTTCATTTCCATCACGTAGAGAACCGCACCACTTCACATGTGAGTGAATGTTGTTATTGCCCAATTTCCTCTTGTTTTTAAACTGATCTGCCAACAGCCAACATGCTGAAATGTGAAAAGATGGTGTGAAATGATTGGGCACAGTTTAAAGTTAGTCACTTACCTAAGTGGCAAAGTCAACAGGTGCTTTTGCTGCTTCACGATAAAAGCTCTGCTGCGTTTTACAAAAGAGAGGATCCAGGACAATTTAAACAGCATTGGACTTGATTAATGCATGCAGAGGAAGTGAGGAGCATTCTGAAAACAGTCAATCTCCTCTCTGTTAGACGACAGTGACAGGAGCTTACAATAGGAGCTGCAAAACTACTTTCAGTTGAACACAGGGAACATTTAAAATGTCTATAATTGGTCACAGTTGGTTTAGTTCATTCATTTTTTGTGACGCTGAAACAGCTCAGATGCAGACACTGACCGATGCTGTTTAAATATAGCATGACGTACAGAAAATTGCAGCTCAGTCAGTCAGGATTCACAGGTAATTTGGTACCTGGCTGCTCACAGTTACTTGCTCTTAGTCAAACTCCTATTCTGAGGTGAAATAAGTGATTATATCATACAAATAACAGGGCATTTAAACTTCACATTTAAGTTTTGTGACGGCAGCTTTTTAAATCCAAAAGAAGTGAACGTGTTGAATTAGGTGATCTAACCTAATCTAATCTGTGTAATGTGGTTTTCAATGACCCTGGGAATGTTCCTGTTTCAGCTCTAGACTTTTAATGCAGCAGTTAGTCACTATTAAGCGCCGTATATGAGGCAGTACATTATAGCATATCAGCTTGTTTTAAACAAAAAAAAAAAGCGCAAAGAGGATCTCCCTCGTGCTTCCACGTGGTGCATCCCTAATCGAAAAAATTATTTTCAGCCAAAGCATGATCTTTACCCAACCCTAATCAAGTGTTTTGTGTGCATAAACCCCTCCAAAAATGAAAATTGAACCGAAACAACTTTTAGTAGCAGTATAAAGAAATGTAACATTTCAACATATGTTTGGTTTTCATGAACGTACAGCCTCGAATATTTATTCTATAGATTGGGTTACTTGGTCTTAACTTTCAAGTATGTTTCACTTCCGGCCACATCCCTGTGAATAGTGTCCCGTCAGGCGTGCCTTTCAGCGGGCAAAGCCAAAATTCCTCCATTGATAACATCCAGCGCGCTCAAGAGAGTGTCTAACACACAGGAAGCTGCACAGCAACATTTTCTGCCCACTGTGAGTCAGTGCTGCTTTACCCTTTAAGGGTATTATGACATTAAAATATGAATATGAAAGCTCTCTGAAGGTGACATAAACAGTTTGAAGTGGGAGATAAACCTAGCCCCATGCTCGCATGACAGCTGAGAGGTGCTCGAGCAAGGCAAGCCATTCAACAACATTAGAGCTCATTAAGGCCCTATAGTTACCCAATTAAAATGAATGATTGCTTGAGGAAATACTGTGAAGAACTAAGTACACGCTCAGAGCTCCGTAAATGCAGTTTATATTCTCAGTTTCCCACACTCCCTTAAATTTCCCAAATTTAATTTGGATGCAATAAGTGAGCTAAATGCAAGAATATCATTACCGGAGGTTCTCACAGAGCAAGGAGTTCCCAGGTGGTGCTACAGTCGATCTACAGGGCAAAACGTTTAACAGCTCTATGGAGAGGATGTGGCAGCTCCGCTACTGAGAATGTTAAAATATTCAAAGTAGAATGTACATTTGAGTGTACATTGTACACTAGATGAATTCCTCAGATCCCTTGACAAACCCAAAACAGCTCTGCTTTGAACACACGAGGCTGTTGATCTGTGGATTTAAAGTCAATGTTGGAAATCATGTTTCCGTTTGGCCTGATCAGACATCACAAATACTGGTTAGAGGTGCTGTCTCTGTCCAATCCCATAGTTCAGCTAGGGCTGAGCAGTCACTATTTCCACTTTCCTTGTGATGATTTATCAAAAATCTCATTGTAAGGCAAGGCAAGGCAAGGCAAGTTTATTTGTATAGCACAGTTCAGACACAAGGCAACTCAAAGTGCTTTACAGGCACACACAAATTACATTAAAAGACATAAAAATGTCATTTAAAAGACATTAAAAATTGCATTAAAAAACATTAAGAATTGCATTTTAAGACCAGTAAAAACATTAAGAAAAAACAAACATCAAAAAGAAAGTAGGCTAAAATAGAAAGGCTTTAAAAGAAACAAGACTGTAGAGTCAGAGTCATAATGCAGTTCAAAGATTTGAATTGCTTCAGCTAAAAGCAGTGGCAAAAAGAAATGTTTTAAGTCTTGATTTAAAAGAGGTGAGTGTTGGAGCAGACCGGCAATTTTCAGGGAGTTTGTTCCAAATGTGTGGCGCATAGTAACTGAAAGCTGCTTCTCCATGTTTACTTCTGACTCTGGGGACTGAAAGCAGACCAGTGCCTGACTATCTCAGAGGTCTGGATGGTTCATAACGTGCCAGCAGATCAGAAATGTATTTTGGTCCAAAACCATTAAATGACCAATAAATGCGTGAACAAGTTTCTCCAAATCCTGCTGAGACATAAGTCCTCTTATCCAGGATATATTCTTAAGGTGATAGTAGGCTGACTTTGTAACTGTCTTAATATGGCTGCTGAAATTCATGTCTGAGTCCATAATTACACCGAGGTTTCTGGCTTGGTCTCTAGTTTTCAGCATTACAGACTGTAGTTGAACAGAGACTTTTAGTCGTTCATCCTTGGATCCAAAAACAATTATTTCAGTCTTATCTTTGTTTAACTGAAGAAAGCTCTGACACATCCAATCATTGATTTGTTCAATGCATCTACTCAGGGTATGTATGGGATTATAGTCCCCTGGTGATATGGTTATATAAATTTGTGTGTCATCTGCATAACTATGGTAGCAAATTTCATTGTTTTCCATTATCTGAGCTAGAGGGAGCATGTAAATGTTGAATAGTATAGGCCCCAGAATGGAGCCCTGGGGTACTCCGCTTGTCATTTTCATCCGTTCAGATGTGTAATCACCAATAGACACAAAGTAATCTCTCTCATTTAGATAAGATTTAAACCACTTTAGTGTTGTACCAGAGAGTCCAACCCAGTTTTCCAGTCGGTCCAGTAGTATATTATGGTCGACTGTGTCAAACGCAGCACTGAGATCCAGTAATACTGGTAATTGTAGTATCAAGTAACAACAGTCAGCCCTGCAAAATTGATATCAAGCTGTTAGGTAAAAAGAATATTGTGCATTTCAATGTAGTCATTTATGAAGGTATTGCAATATAAGCTAAAAATATCACATTATTATTGTAAGTCAAAATGAAATCTGGTGAGGTCTACGCCCATGTTGTTTGTTATTCTGATATAAGATACTACCACCTGATGCTGATGCTTGTGATTGTTCTTCAGGCTGAGACGTTTCTCTGAGCTTCAGTGGAAGCTCAAAGTTGGGACTGCTATAATGAACATTATAAATTGTCGGGTTGTGACTTAATGCCTCTAGGCATTTGTGACTTTGACCCAGAGTTTCTCAGTAACCCTCCAAGCTTAAGAGTGACACTTAAGGTTGGCCAATGTTGACGAGCGGCTGCATTAATGCAATAAAACTGCCCACCTTGTTTAGTTTTCTTCACTTTTTCATCTAGTGCTACCATCTGGCTGATCTTTGTAAATTTTATTGCCCGAGGAGTGGGGGAGATTTGAAACTAATCTACAGGATTTGATTTCCCTTGGACCGGCTGTCTCAGAGGTGCAGATCATTTTAGAGCAAAGATCTTAACAAGGACAAAAAGAAAACTCTGTTTTTCACGGGCACAGTCCAATGCTTGACCTCCTGAAAACAATAAGTGTGCAGCTGAGACTCATGCAAAAGTAGTCTGTCGTGTATGTTTAATCTGACTAAGGGGTTAAGGAAAAAAAGATGATTGTTCCAATATCGCCTTGTAAGTAAATTTATTCACCCCAAAGGACCAATAAATACCGATTTTCCCCCTTAAGTACAGCAGATGCTTGAAAGAAGAGAGCGATGGGATATAATAACCTCAAATCAAAGTTTTACCTTGCCAGACTCCTGACTGTGTAATCAAAAAGAAGTGTCCTTTATATCATTTCAAAAGTTACAACTTATCTTATCACCCGGCTGTGATCTCATGAGAGGCACAGTGTGAGCATTTACGGTTTGAAACACCTAAAAGCGCTGAATTCCTTCATCTGTTCTTAAGCATGCCCCTTAGCAGCCGCCTAATCTTGTCTAATTCTGAATCGTACTGCCTCAAACTGCTTGTTCCAGCCATACATTAATATTTAAAGCAGTAGAATATATCTAAAACCTACTGTCTCGGCCGTGATTGGAAAATTAAAATTTGTGCCCCCTTTCTGTTCCAGTCTCATCTGTTAGCAGAGCTCTCATCCTGTAAGCTGCCAGAAGATCAGGTGTCGAATATGGCTCCGGTTAACAGACATTATACCGATTAATATGACAAGCCAGAATTCATTCTTTGCCTCGAACATTTATACTTTGTCGTTTCACATATATACACATATTTTAAATTTCTTATACACATTCATTCTACTGTCACATACATTCATACATACTTTCATATATTCTATACATCCATTGTGGTGAGGCATTGTGTTATTTTCTTTGTCCTGTTCCAAGCATATTTTCCCAGCAGGACTGTAGCTTGTCATCATGCACTTTGGAAAAGTCCAGTCAGGCCTTTTTGTGTCTCCCTCTTAGGAGTGGGGGCTTTAGGGGTCTTCTTCAGTGACGGATTCGGACAGCAACCAATGGTGCAATTTAGAACAATTGTTTGGCTTTTTACTTAAGAAACTGTCTGGATCTATTTTGAAGTTTTCTTTGATTGGTTCGGGAATTAGAGCAATCCTTCTGTTCAACTCAGGCCAAATATCCCCTTGCAACCACATCCAGACGTGTTGGCTATCCTCCCATGGTCATTAAACTTCTTAATAAAATTGGCAAAAGTAGTCACTGGAACATCAAGTACTTTGGATTTGTTTTGTAATATTTACGTTGAATATTCTTGTCTTGATGGTAATTGCTTCTGCAAAAACATTTTCCAGCTTAAGTACCTTCTAAATAAAATGGCCAGCTGATGATGTATTCTGAGTTGTGGAATACCTTTGGAGTTCCTGTTACACTCAAAGAAAGTTTAACTTTTATAGACCCGATTCCCTCTTAGCACTCAATCCAACAGTGTTTCCAGTACTAAGAATGAAATATGTGCTGACTGCAGCTTTTTAAAATGCCACAAATAAACGCTCACTAATTCTGGCATTGTGGCATGAACAAACCTTACTTCACTGAAAGATGTTACAAGCCTCAAAACATATAACTCTTCTCTATCTCTTACCCTAAATTATGTATTTTTTTCATGTAATGTATTGTTTATTTCCAACAATTTTCATAAACACGAGCAAAGACAAATCTATTTAATTAATCTTTTCATAATATTGGCAAAATTGGATTGATTAACAGTGCACAGACAACGTATTCTATGCCAAATTTTAGGAGGGCTGTTAAAACAATGGCAGTTTATTTAGAGAGAAATACCTAAATACAATATATCAAGACGCTTAATATTAATTATCTTTGGGGAAATTAAATGCATTATATTAAAAAAGTAAACACTGTCAAATGTTGATGGTGGTCTGAAAGTAATTGCACTTGATTGTTTGAATGAAACACTAAAAATAAATTGCCTAAAATAGACATAATTACTCGGTCTGGTCATGTAATGAAAGTGTGAAAAAAAACTATTTGTTCACCAAACTTTTATTAGTTTGCAATTTCAGTACTGATTTATTTTTCATTACATTGTCAGAATTCCGAAAGCAAACTATTAGATTGGATGATCATAAAATATCTCTCTCTATCTAGAAGGACCAATATATCTTGATATAAATTCTAACTGTATGCCGATTCATTGGAAATAAAAGCTATGCAAAGAGTTTTGCTGCTGAAGCTGAAGATAGTTGATGTTCCTTTTCAGAAATACCGTGAGTTACTAACCTGTACACTCGAAGCCTGCAACACCAATTCAGTCCATAAAATACCAACACTGGGGGCAGATATGTTAATAATCTGTCTGCATACTTCAGCAATGTCACTGAATAAACACAAACTCTTTTAGCATCATCTAAAAGCAATGAGAAGACTGGCCAAGGCTGTTCATTCTATTCACTGCCTGTACTGTACTGTAAAGGAAGAGTAAGTGTGTGTGTGTGTGTGTGTGTGTGTGTGTGTGTGTGTGTGCGTGTGTGTTTCTAGCTGTTGACCATCAACGTGCTCAGCAGATGTATCTTACAATGTCAGTATCACTCATGTGGTACTGGGATGTTAAATGACCGAGTTTGGTTTGACAATGAGCTGCGTGTGAAAATAATAATCTTAACATCTTCACAAGTCCATATTTTGGAAAAACTTTCACGAAGCAAATTTCATGAAGCTTTCATGGACATATCAGTGACACACTTTGTATTTAGCATCTCAATGAATTTGAGAGCATGCAGGCCAACTTCATTATCCACTGGTTCAGTTTGGGTAAAAGCTAATTAACTTAGTAAGCAAAGTGACAAATTCTGTTCCAATAAGCTCATGCATCCTTGAGCAAAATTGTGTGTGATTACTTTAGTATTCATCAAAGTAGTCTGAATTCTCTGTTTGTTCAGAGTTTCCAGATTTAATCCACTAGCTGTCACCAATAGATTCACTTCAAGTGCAAAGCAGACATGTTAAAAACTTACAATCTAACTGCAGAATTTACACAATACTTTCCAAGAAACTCTTCAGTTTACATCAGCTGTCAAGAGTTGTAATGAAACAATATGAAAGTATTTCAACTCATCTCTCAGACACTATAGATGTAAAACATCTTGGTGTATTACAGAAGAGGAAGTTTAAGAAGTATAGATAAGGGGGGTTGCGGTTACAAGAAGAGCTCCTCCTTTATGAAGCAAACCTATGGGTTTTTGATGTCTATAGTATAAATGAATGTATTACATTCAATCAGGAAGTGCAGCCTTAAAAAAAATGATGGTGCATGGATGACTGATAAAAAGAAGCCATCCTTCAGGTAGCCACTGTCAGTTAGTCCTAACATCAGGAGGAGGAGATGGTTTTGTAGTGAGAGTGGACCAAGTCATCAGTGTGGCTTTCCTTGTTTCATAAGTACTTTCATGTGTTGTAGTCTTTTCAGTGGCACCATTAAGACACCTGGTGCCCTTGTAAAACTATGCGGAGGATTCACACTCAAAGGTTGTGAATGAACAAAACAAGGACATGTTCTATTTCATCAAAAATGCTATGGTGGAAAATCAGCGTGAGACCTTCATGCAAACTGCAAACCAGATCGATTTTTGGTGCACACGAGCAAGCTTCTGGTCTCACCTTTCTCACACACGTTGTTGCTCCTGATTAATATTAATTCATACTGACTGCATGAAGACAACAGAAACTAATTGTTATAAAACAAAGAAGCAGGTATTGTTTGGTGGACACACTGTGGGTATGACAAATGCCAAAAAGGCTTTAGAGTGGCAGCATGTGGCGGATGCAATGAATGCTCCTGGCTCCGAAAGGTCAGCCCCGCTCTGAAAGAAAAAAAAAAAAAAAAAAGAAGCAGTCTGACATAAAAGTAGGAGCCAAAAGCATGTAGCTGTTCACAGACAAAGTGTTTGTGCCATTACTGGGAGAGAGGGGACAGTGGAGCTCAGCCTCCTTCATTAGTGACTTGCAGGAACAATGGAAGAATCACCATGGTCCATACATTTGAATCCCTTGTTTAAAAGAGTGAACCAAATGCAGTCAAGTTCTGTTTATGCTAGAGCTTTAGATACTCGATATTTCGGGGCTGATGCCAATAGCGTTCTCAGTGCATAAAAATCAGATCAGCTTCCAATATATCATCTTGAAAATTATTCTTATTGTTCTTTTGGTGAGTATGCTAAGCCCCAGTGCCAGCACATATGCAGTGCAAGAGATAGCATCAACTCAGCATCATATTTCATGTGACAAAAGCTACACACTGAAAGATCTGCTTAATAAATTGTGTTTTTTTCCATCCCTTATTTCTTCACAAATGACACAGTCACATCCACAAACTGGTGCATGGCCAGCTCAAATGCCTGGGGATTGGGTCTGGGCCAGGGCCAGCAGAACCAACAGTGTCAGGGGGGTAAAGCCATATTCATTGGCTACGCCATATTATCACAACAACGCAAACCTTTGTAGACTTTTTCCTATAAGTTTAATTGTGACAGTGTGTCCACAGCAGGCGTCTGATGATGGCACAAATGATAGTTTTTCTCCTCTGCTCTCTTTGGTTTGCAGAATGGGGTAAGTAGCTGTGGCTCAGGGGATGTCCACCGTCTCATGCAAGGTTAGTGAATGGATTAGTCATTGCAGCACAGACAAATTGCAATTGATTTAAAATTTCCAAATTAATCATCCAAACCCAGAAGCCAGCCATTACACACAACAATGCTCAAAGCTTTGCCCAACACTGCGGCTTCGTCAAATGAATGAGTTGACCCAATCCGGTGTATTACTAAGTACCATGCCCCCATCACATATAATTTGTGCAAGAATCGAATGAAAAATGGAAAACAAATACAATCTCACTCTGTGAAATTATAGCAACTTGAGCGCAGTCGAAAGCACGAATGACGTTTGAGAAACTGGACATTATTGCATATTGCACTTAATGTTTAATTTAATTGCAGGTTTGCCTACACAGTGACTGTAAAAGGAAAACTCATGTAGAGATTTGTCAAACCAGTTATTCTCCATTGGCCAAATCTTCCAACGGTGCAAAAGCAGGCACAGTGTGTCATTACGCGGTGTAATTGCATGCCTTTACACACCCTGCCATTTAATTGGATCTTAAAGGATAACGAATTTGCGTAACAAGTTCAGGTGTGGAAATTACTGAATAAACTGTAATTGAAAACGAAAGGGCCATTATCTCATCGACCGTTCTGTGTAACCAACATCTTGTTTGATAATTACAGATCCAATATGAGTCCTGAAGAAACTCTACAACATAACTGAGGGATTATTTTGAAGAAAAAAATATATGCATACATACATTTGAATTTCTTATCATAAATCACGTTTTTTCTTGTGTGCACTCGAGGGAGTATCTTTCAAACAGGTGTTGGGTTGTTGTGACAAAGACAGCTACTTTTTAAAAAATGTTCTTTGTTTTTGCAACTATACTCTTCATATATAATACATGAGAGGTAATACTTCAATTTATTTTACACAATGCCATCAATTTATTTTACACAATGCCATCAATCCCAAACCTTTTCTTAAGTTTCATCCGACTGGTACTGGAGTCGCAATTTCTCATTTCTCCAGTAAATGTGTGTGCCCATCCCAAAGTTTGCTGACATAGCAGGATTTGCCTTCTGTTTTGCCAAAGCAACTATCCACAAAAGGGAGACCCCTGGTAAGGTATGAGTGGTGCACACACACATATCCTACTGTCTCACAGCTACTCTAATCTGGCGCCATCATATAATGGAGGGAAAAGGGTGTTTTATGGAAGAGTTCATAGTCTGGTTTACACCCAGCGAGTTTATTAGGTAAGGTTAGGCACTAAATCTTACCCCTACAAAGGTTCTAATGTTTTGGAGAGGTGTGGATTCAACTCAATCATTTTGGAGGATGTAGTTTGTGGTGCTGTTGAATTGTACTGCATTGTATAGAGAGGTGAATCTGTTAATTTTGGTTCTCCTTATTGATGTAAATGGGGAGACCAACATAAGAAAAATCAAATCAGTCAAATTCAACAGCAACACAAACTATATCTAGTTAACTGTGTAAAAAAATAAACACACAAATTAAACAAAAAGGAACATAATAACTTTCATAAAGGTTGGATTACTGCAGGACTCTGGTATTAAACTGAACGAGTTTTAGCCAGGTGAACCTATCCAGACAACTGAGTGAACATGTGGATTTCAAAAGTTCGGAATAACAAAGGAACATCTTCCTGCTGAAATATTATGCAAAACCGCAGCAACAACTGAAACACACTGCCAGATTACTTAAGCTATGAGCTAAATGTGAGGAAATAAATTGTGTCCCATAGAAGTAATTTCAGCTACAGAACCAGCCCTCTGGTTTGCAGCCTAGTGAGTTCACACAGCCTGTCTGGTCAAATGTAAAATCTGGTCTATAAAAAGAAGCACCAAAAGTCCCCAGAGTCCAGAGTGAAAATTAATATGAGACTGAAAATAACTGTTCTTTATGTCTTAGGTCCAGTATGTATTCTGATTTACAGGACCAAGGTTCATATATTAAGTCTACAACACTTCCCTGTGTTTTCGGTATCACCGTAGCAAGACTAGTTTATTTCTTCCTCATATTTTGATGTCAGCTGATGACAGAATAACAACACATTGAGAGATAAGGTTTATATTCCTCTCTGGGCCTCCCGGGAGCCTCAATCAGAAAAATCATTGCAGCACGGTCAGCTATCAGAGTTACGGACGACACCTCAGACAGACAAGTTGATTTTGCAGTATGTACACGCAGATGACAATATTGATTACTTCACATTTAATAACATGTTGTCAGGGTTAAAGCGTACTTTTTATGAGCCACTGCTGAGAAATGAAATATAGTGGTTTATTGCTACACTATATAGCTGGCAATGTTATATATCATTTGAGGGGGCTACGATACATTTTGCTAGCCTACATGTTAAAAAGAGCTTTTCAAACATCTTATATTGTAACTCAGGGTTTTTCATATTTTGATGAAAAAACACATTAAAACCAGAGGGCACCAGGGTCAGGCACTTTGATTAATACAGTATAATGGCTGCCAACTTTGTTTGCCACAATGTCTTGTGAGATCAAGGTGGGTAGACTGCAGACACTCAAGGGGTACATTTTTAAGTAAAATGCGTAAATCTGGGCCACAAAAGTTAGAGGCTAAATCATAAATAACATTGAAATAAAAAATTCTACAAATGACAAAATGTAGAAAACAAGGAAATAGAACAGAAAACATCAATGACTGGGAGTAAAAAAGATGCTTTGCTTACGGAACATCATAAAACAATGTCAGAGATCTTTTATGCTATTATGAGAAGTGAAAAATATTTCAGTTCATTATGAAACTGTGGTGGAACAGAAAAGACTGTGGCAGACTGCCACAATATAGTGAATTAACGGGCTACCGGCCAAGTCAAATGTTAGCTGAAATTTTTTGGGGGTTGATTTTTTGTCATGTTATTTTGGCTAATTTGACGGTCTGCCTCCAAAGAATGAGTGAGAGCTGCAGAGGAAATGAAGACATTGGCCAACCTTGGGGGGCATGTGAATAATTGTAATGTGTTTGGTGAAATCTGGTAAAGTATGTCTACTTTTTCTTTATGGTTTCTGCTGCAAAAAACCTGCCCCTATGGAAACAATTGCCACCACATATAAACACACGCATGCGGGCACACTACTGAGCACCAGGCAGCTAGGTGTATCCTTGGGTTGAGAGGTAGAAAGGGAGGAAGACAAACTGAAGGAAGAATACCCCTTGCCACCTTAAGGACAACATTATTAGTCAGAGGAAGACTGGGGGAGTCATGCACTGCTGAGTGTTATTTCTCTCCCCCCTATCAGTGGTCTCATCTCTCTGTATCTCACTTCTACCCTGTCTCACTCGCTCTTCTAGGGGGAACTCGTTATCTCTTAGCAGAGAGGTCTTTGGTCTCGTAGAGGCCAAGGAAAAGATCATTGGTTCTGGTTGTGAGTGTGTGTGTGTGTGTCTGTGTGTGTGTGTGTGTGTGTGTGTGTGTGTGTGTGTGTGTGTGTGTGTGTGTGTGTGTGTGTGTGTGTGTGTGTGTGTCATATAAGTGCTTGAAAGAGAGGGGTGTGCTGCCATAATAAAAGCATTAGTGGAGAGGTGCGGGCGGAAGGGCTGAAATAGGATGAAATACAATGTCAAGAGAGCCAGAGATGAACTGTAAAACTTCATGTGTGGTAACATTTGTTTTTAACTCCGGCTACGTGCCTCCTTCCAGACCCTTTTTCTTTTTTCCATCTCATTGCCTTTCTCTTTCTTGTTCTCCTTCCTTATTATATTCAGTTGTTTCCACTAATAAGCTGTCTTTCAGTTGATCAAACTGAACTTCCCTTTCTATCCTCTGCCTCTCCCCTTGCTGAATCACAGCAGGCAAGCTAAACATACTGAGTGCCAAAGAAGGAACAAATAGGCAGGAGATTAAATTCCCATTAAAATCTTGGCTGCCCACATTGGTATTGACGTGACGGAGATCCTTGCTTCTGTGAGGGCAAACAGTAGAACTTGTGCATGAATATTTTCCCATGCATGAACACACACACACACACACACACACACATAGACAGTGTCGGCTTCAGCAGTGACTGTCTGTTCTATCCAAACAACACATATACTGACCAAGAAGGTCCGGTGTTGGCTTTGTTGGGGTCTCATGACACTCCGCTATCCCCCTGTGTTGCTCGGAAATCAAAGCTCTGAAGCTCTCTTTGGATCACACAGAGCCATGCTGTGTTACAGAAGCAGCTGTGTTTACATATGCACACTGAGACAGTGTGATGTAAGTGAATACACTCAGCAGGCGCACACAGAAACCTGCTGCAAGGACAAAAGACAGAAGAAATTGTACACAAAGTACTTACAGGCATGAACACATACTGCCTTCAGAGGGAGCCGAATTCACCATGAAACAAAAATAGATGGGCCGCTGTTCCACTCATTGGTCTCACAGTGTGTGCATATGTGTGTAGCTCGTGTGTGTGTTTGAATACGTGCACATTTAAATTGTGAGGGCGACTTGCTTGTGTACCAGAAAGGCAAGAGAGTTAAGAGAGAGGCTGTCATCCTCATTTGTTGGGGACGGTGCAGTGAAAATGACGTTAGTCACCGCTGATAGGTAAGATGTGACTGAATCTTAAAACAAGCATTTCTAAACTGCTCCCTGAGCCGCTGCGTCGCTGTCAAAACAACTGACAATACGAAAGTTCAGCATCAAGTCATGTTAAATAATTATACAAAGAGTTGTCACAGAGATACTCTGCACAGGTTTGTGTGTAAGTATGAAAGATAACAAAAAGGAAAAGAAGGAAAAGAAGGTTGATGCTTCCCACGGTCTCCTGAAACCATTTCTTTACCAGCTGGGCCTTTTAAAGATCTTGAATCTGCTGGAAAAAAAAAAAAAAATGATATAACCGTTCATCTCAGTAACCCTACCAAAGCACATGATGCCGAATTTACGCTGTTGTTTCTTTAATGTTAGCTAAATAAAACGGGTCGTCTGCTGCCTCTGTGCCATTGTGACGTTTATAATCACAATTAACGGAGTCAGCATCTGTTGCTCATTATGGATGTCTCAACATCCTCAGTAAGTGGTGACATTGGGAGGTTCATGATGCTGATGTTTTTGAGTCGGTCTGAAAAACAGCAACGTGCGACTTAAAATTCAACATTTTGTTGATGTTTTTGGTCATAATGTAGAAAAAGGAAACAGTTTATCTTCATCCTCAAATGAGATGATTCAAATATCAAGTACTTTAGCAGAAAATTGCTACCACTCAACACATCATTAGTTCAGTAGTGTTGACCAGAATGGAAATTCTGTATAAAAGGAAACAAATTAAGTCATTTTGTTTCTTTATGATTTTGTAAAAGGCTGAAAACATACAGTGGGTTGACAGTGTTAATCACTGGGTCTACAGTCTGTCTGATGTTTGACATCTTAACAAGTTCAATAATAAATAACTGGGTACACTGACATAACAGCTCTTGAACTTGAATGGGTGGGCAAGCTGTGAGTCTGCTTCATTAGAGATACTTGGCAGTTATAAAAGACATTCATCTTTCTGTTTGCTTTTCTCTTAGATGCACAAGCATTTGTATAGTTGGCAGTGTGCTGCGTATCTGTGTGTCTGCTAATCAGTAATGACTGAGCCTGATAGCATGCAATATTGATTGGAGGAGTCCCACACCATGGCACCAGGGGAGTGTCCAGCCAGGCAGCGAGGGCTGCCAGACAGGCTTTCAGAGCTAAAAAACAGTGAGCATCACGCATCGTATCCCCGTCTCATTTAGCTGGTCCTCAAGGCCCCATCAGCACTGCTTTTTATCTCTCTCTTATCACACCAGACTGGCCTCAGACTCATTTGTGACAGGGACACCAACACGGTCCGACTCGCTTACTCATTTGTCTACACAGTCTTAGCGTCTGCTGGGAGAACTTGCACATCTGCAGCCGTTTTACACTTTGAAACTGCAGATGGGAGAAGTCAAATGACGTTTCTGTTACATACAGGATAAAGCTTCATTCTTGAACAAAAAAGTTGAAGCCTAGATGAATCAGTAATTGTCCTTCCTATTAAGTCCACTAACTTGAATTCGATTCATCTTGCTCTTCCGTTGTTGGCTAAAGTTTTTGAGCAATTCATTAGTTTTAAACCGTTTTCCCACAGACAAGGCTCAAAGTCAAACCTGCTCATTAGACTTCTATTTAAACTCTTCATTACTGAACTTTATAATAAGTTACATATCAATCAGAACTGACAGGCAGCTACAACTCAAGGATAAGACTTGAAACTACTATTCATTTTTACTTTTCTCTCTCAGTACTGTATAACCTTAATTTAGAGCACTGGACTGTACTGTGGTAGTGTAACAAAAATTAGCAGTGGAAAGCGTAGTGCTGTCAGCAGCAATGACTAGGAGACTTATGTTTGATTAGATTTGACACTGCGGACTCTGTCGCCATTCTTAAAGCTTCAGCAGCTCTTTCCACTATGCTGTATAATTTTCCACAACCCAACACAACACCTCAAACTCTAACTTTAGACGAGATTGTCTGTGCAGAGCATACGAGAAAAACTGAAATATGAACTTAAGAAGTACTAGTCCACCACCACTCCTTTTCCTCTCTTGAATCTTTCAGATAGAAATGTTTTGTCATTCATGTGGCTATGGCTCGATAGATCAATAGCTTGTCATCCTCTCTTTCTCTTAAGAAGATGTGATGTGTTCGATTTTGTTAATAGCATATGGAGGAGAACATTAACAAAACCACATTCATAAAAATACCACATGGAGGCTGAAAGCCTAGAAGGGGTATCACAGGCTGCCCCAAGAATTGATCAGTCCCATCAAACAGAAATGAAGTCCTTATTATCATTTGAGTACGATTTTGACTGCAAATATTTTGTTAAATCAAATCAATTATCAAATTAACAAATACCCTATAACATAAAGTGTCACGGATAAGAAAAGGAAATGTACAAGGTCATGAGAAAAAACAGATACAAAAAATGTGTAAAGTAGTGCACCATGAAGCTGATTGACATTGTTTTCCAATCTAGGTCCTGTATATTCTATAAAACAGAAATGTGTTTTGACAAGGGGAATGTGATGTTGACAAGACTGTCTTCTCTTGTCAGAGTGGAACTAGACATATTTCCAGAAAAAGATTTAGGCAAGTATTCAATCTTATAAAAAAAAAAAACAGAAAGTGATGTCAAATAAGGTTAATATTTACTCGCTACAAAACAGACAAATGGATGCCTTAAGCTTGAAAATGTAACATCGCTAACATACCATTTCACCAGAAGAGACAGTGGCTCTGTAGAAATGTCACAAAATACACTGACCTTATACACACTTGAATTGTTTGCACAACAAAAGTGGGGACAAGAAGGCACAGTGAAACTGAGAAAAGCCTGTAAAAGCCTTGTAACCATTCGCCCCCTTCGCCTCCTATGCTTTGACAGACTTCAAAGCAGAGAAACTGCCCATCTGCCTGGCTGTAACACTGGCTTCTAGCCTTGTGGTCCCCACAGAGAGATAACCAGGCGTAGCTCTAAACACCCCCAGACAGACCCTTATCCCTCTGGCTTAATGTCCTTGCAGCTGAGGGTAATGCAGAGAGATGGATGGTACCGACCTATCCCTCCACGCCGGGGTCCCTGGCTGTGAGATTGCATGCCTGATACTATCCTCCATCTCCTTGTCTGTGACAACCAAACTCCAACTCCCCCCCCCCCACCTCTACCCACCAAACCTCCTCAGATCGATGCGGCTCACTGATGTGCCGTCCGTCAAATCCATGGGCTAAGCAATACACCACCTACCCATAAGGAGTGATGGGTGCGAGACAGTGCATGAAATGGAGGTAACACACGCACAAAAACACACACACACACACACACACACACACACACACACACGTGTTTGCCAGCTCCTGAAACGGATCACTCAATCCGGTGCCAAACGATGAGCATTTTTTCTGGCTGTTGTGCCATCTTTCTCCGCGGCTTGCCTTCCCTCGCTCTCCCTCTACTCACATCCTTGACATGTCATGATCAAATGGGTGCTTTTAGAGTTCAGCAGTTGACCTGGACTCCAGGAGGCGGCCTTTCCATCACATCCCCCTTCGTCCAACTTGCATTCTTTTATCACTTCATCCCTCCATCACCCCTCCATCACCTTACATCCTTTTCTCCATCAACAAATCCTACCATTTCTCTTCCACTCGGGACGGATAGTTTCCGTATCATTCACCTTTATGTGAACAACCCCCCCTCCAGCCCTTTCCTTCTCCCCAACTCATCCCCCTGCGATCCACAAGGTACGATAACTGACTGGTTGAGGGGGTAATGGTGAAATGGAAGCGTGGCCACAAGCATGAAATGAAAACATGGGTGATCCACGAACAGAAATCTATCTTGAAAAGATGCCAAGAGGAAGAGGAGCATCTCGATTTCACCAAATGATCCTCAACCACTCCACTCACTCCCTCAGATAGCATTGTAACATATATTATTTCAATAGCTGGCAGACTGGCAAGTTTGTTATTATTATTCTTGAGACAAAAGAGTAATTGGACAGAAAGCATGGGCGTAATTTATCCTTCAAGCACGTACACTACTTCTGTTACAGAACTAAATATAATGCACACCTGTATGCCCTTAAACACACATGCCTTTATATATAAATCAGCCTTAATGACTTTTTCATCAGCTCACTCATGTTTCCCAGTCCTCTGTATCACTTAACAAAAGCCACGGCTGAAAGCAGGTTGCATTTAAGTGTGCAAATTGTGGCGTTCACTCTGCCTCTGAATACAGATAACAGGGATTTAAATTCATGCCATTATTGATGGAAGTGGATGCATGCTGGCAAGAACCGAGGGTTTCCTTTTTTTGCGGTAATACGGTGCTTAAAGGTTACAATGAAGAATAATCCAACCGTATATTGCGAGATTGTTGCTCCCCTTTGAGCCAAAAGTGCAGCCTCAAATCCTCAAGCAGGGCTCCTGCAGGCTGATCCTAATCCCCGGCTCAAGACTAAAGGGCAATCCACAAGTCAAACTGTATTGAGAATTTTTTTAAGTCCACATTAATTACTACAACAGGATGTGCTTCAGAGGCCCTACCAGTGCCATAGACATAGTCTCAGTTAAAGGGATGTTTTAAAGTGTAATTTTCAGCCTAATATTATGTTATATTTCAGTGTTTAATAAGTTGAGAACATGAAATACTGTATTATTTTTGTTTTGTTGGCTGCCAGAATTTCGCTGAAAGTGATCCCCACGATATCTTCACCACTGTTGATGGCGTCGTCTGTGTTATAGTTATAGTGAGGCCCACCTTCGTTACAATGATCATTTCATTTACAGTTATTGTTATAGTTATCATTCTTGGTTTGGATGTGACCGGGCTTTTCCCTGTAGAGGAGCATCTTGCTTCAAGTGGAAAAAGTTAGTCTTGAGCCCTGGTAAAGCACTTATTTTAAAAGGCTCTGAACAGATAATATTATTATTATGAGTATTATTAGAATTATTTTTATCATTATTATCATTAATATTATTAATAAATGATCACTTTCATCCAGATTTATTCCTCAAAGTTTGTTTGCAAGGAACAAAAAATCTAATAAAAAGGCTTCTGTAGTCGCTGCTGGGTACATTTACAACGTACATGTTTTTTTAACGAGTCATTGTAAGATCCTGCAATTAATGATATGACACACGCGCAAGAAGCATCGTGTAAAGTCAGCACTGCATATGGCACAAGATACAAGCTGCGGTTACGGGCCTCGTGTCGACTGTGGGTGGCCAAAAGTATATAGGAGGGGAACTGGTGCATCGGTGTTAATGCAGGGCCCTGTGTGAGCAATAAAAGAGATATTTACTGTAAATCTTCAGCAGCTAGGGGAGCGATAAACATCACAAACACAATCAGCTGCTGCTTTAGTGCTGCCTACGCATCTGTTCTTCTCCTGGGGAGAAAGGGGGAGTGAAGAAAGAGAGGAGGGAGAGTTAGGTGGGGCAATCTGTGGCTTCCTCTGCATTGTAGATACACTATAGATAGTGTCAACCGTGAGGAGCTGAATGTTTGTTTAGACAGGAGGGATGATGGGACTTTGGAGCTTTTGCAGTTGTTTCCTTGGTTAACTTCCACGCATTTTCTCTATCGAATCAAAGACAAATCCTAACAAATAGCTCATAGTATTATCTGTTTATTGTTCGATTATCATCAAAAGCAGTTAACATTTATTTAAACATGGCGTGCTGTTTTTAAAAAGTGCTTCCTATACTGCGATTAGACTAGGACATAAACACACACTCTGAGATTGTAAATGAATAATCCAATGCATGCACCACACAAGGATATGCCTCATGTGCACATTTAATATTAGTTCGAAGCAGCCAATTGTACAAAAAAGGCTCAGAAACATTTGATCATAGCAATAAAGGGGGAATAATAATGCTCATAGTAATCAGATAATAACATCGGACTCCTCACAAACCTCCAGAGAACTCTGATGTAAATTTTACGGCCGACGCCACCATCCTCAGCCCGGATTGCCCGGAAAACGATGAGAAACAAGAATCTTGCAGGGTGCTGCACACAGAACGATTTACTGCTCGGCGTCAACAAAACCAAGAAGGTGATTATTGTTTGCAGAAAACAAACCCCAGTTCACATTATTCAAGCTGAGGTCATTTTCATTTTTTTCAAGTTCCTGGGAATCAACATCACAAATAATCTGTCATCACACCTCTCGACACTAAAAACATTATCTAGAAACAACTGTATTTCTTAAGGAAAGCTGTGTCAAGCGCTTATTAACTTTTACAGAGGAACAATAGAAAGCATCTCTACTGACTTTATGAATTGGTATGGGATGTGCAAGGCAAGGAAAAGCGGATGACTAAAAAACACCCGGACGACCACTGGAGCAACAGTGTTGTCAGTGAGATGCCTTGCTCACAGCCACGCCAAATTTAGCCTCTTCACTCATCTACTGTCTGGCAAGCGACACAGAAATACTTTCTGTCCAACCACCACCCGCCTACAGAGTAGCTTCTTTCCTCAGGCTGTAAAACTCCTTAACTTGTGTGTGACATTTCTCAATAAAAACTTCTTGTGTGGCATAAAAAGGACTACAACTAGCATTTTGTTCTACAACCCTGTGTTGCAGAATAAATGGATGAACCTTGAACCTTGTGTCGGGGACACTCTCCGTGGTGCAGGACCTCCTCTAGAAACTGGCCGTGTGGCTAGCTTAGCTCCTGCTAGCTAGCTCCTGTTAGCTAGCTCCTGCTAGCTAGCTTAGCCGAATTTGCTTCGTGTCAAAAAAAACACAAACACTTCGACTGCGATGGAGAGTCCAGCTCACACACTTACAGCACGTCGTCTGACAACAGTTCACAGTCCGGTTCTGATAAAACTTAGCCCCCCGAGAGATGCACAGGATGTGAGCGACCGTAGCGCATGAGCACAAAATTTCACAAACAGCTAACAAAGACTGAGAAATTATTTATTATTATATAGTGCAAGAACAAGCACAGGTTTTCTCAGTAACAGTAAGTTTACAGCTTTATTGTGTTGAGAGCCTCACAACTCAATAATTGTTCGCTCCCAAATGTTTTGAAGTCGCACAGATTACATTTTGGGCACATATGTGACTAAAATGGTTGTAATGTCAAGCCCTGAAATAAATTACTTAATTACTTGATATTAATATTTAATATTAAGATACTCTTGAATATGAAAATATTTGGGACAGGCTATGTTGGCTTTTATATTTATATCTTGGCTTTCTCCACTTTCTAATCATTACTCTCCTCAATAAAAGCTCAAGTCTTATATGGTGCACCTTGACTGAAATGTTTCATATGTCATATTCATACTGAGTTCCATAAAATTCTGTGTGTGACTGTCTGCATCACAAATGACTCTATCCTGTGAAATCCTTTAGACTCACCTTTCCAGTAGTGGTCTCTCCCCTCTCACTCCCTGTGCTCCTCCGCCCTGACTCCTACAGGTCAATAGGGGTGGTGGAGTGATGATTATTGTTAGTGTATTGTTATTATTATCCACAGATAATAATCATAGGTGAATGGGCTCAGCTCCTGTTTCACGGTGTGCATCCATGCATATAGTGAGAAACACAGCTGATGCTCCGGAAGGAAGTCACCCCAAAGATAGTATTTGGTAAAAAGAGTGCACACTTAACTCTATAAACAACCAGGGCCTTCACAATGCAGTTCAGACTAACGAGCTAGCTAAGTAGCAGCGTCCTTTAAGAGCTGGAATGTAACTTTTGACCGCGAAACAACAAGGGTGAGACGTGCACAGAGATTGTCTAACGTTATAAGCTAGTGCGTAAGCTAGGTTTTTATTTGTCAAACAGGGAGCACTTGGTTCATTAATTCCATGGGACTTTCTGTTGTTAGCTGGGGGCTGGAGCTAGCTAATTGTTATTACCAGCAGTGATGAATACTTACTTTCTTGAAGAACTTTCTTTTATCCACTCTTCTTCATTCACGTTCTTCTCCTCATGCTGTTCGAGTCGCTCTGTGTGCTTCAACGTACACACGCTGCAGTTACGAGTGCAAGCAAGGTCTCAGGGAAAACGTGGACTGGATTTTCAGTGATGTGGGCGTTCTCTATATGAACTAGTGGAATGGATTGGATAACGACGCACTGAGGGGGCTCTCTCTACCTTACACTATGAAGTGAAGGGAAACTGACAGATTTATGATCATATAAAAGTGAATAAATACAGGTTATATGATTATTTATTTAAACTCATATTCTGGTGCATATAATTTGTCCGCATTTTTTTGTAAAAAAAAAAAAAAAAAGAGTCTATAATTAAGCTATACTGAGCCTGATCAATCTATACCAGAGATGTTCTTAAAATGAAGTTAATACCTTTTACAAAAATGTCACCTGGTGTAAAACTCCCCCTGCTCCCCTGATTTGCATTTGTAGAGCTCACAGCATTTTCATTTGCATGTTAAAGCCTCCCCCAAATTGCCGTGTGCAGTCGTAAACCTGAACTTTCACGGCAATCTACAGTGCCGCTTACTGACGAAAATCCCACTTTTAATGCAGTGTTAAATAATGGCGGAGGGTGTGAAACATATTTGCAAAATGCAGCTAAGAAAGGAGTAAAGAAAACATCAGTACAGTTACATGTTCTTAATCAAAGCACAGATAAGCAGTGACAATACATGGAGAAAATAGTGAGGTCACCAAGTTCAATTGGCTATTTAAATTGGCACTTCTGTCATGTGCTTTGGCAGACGCTACTTCAAAGTGTCATATCGATGTTAAATGCAGACATCACATGCACACTTACAACACATGTCAAAGCATGTCAGTTACATAACAGAACTTCTCCTATCTATGAGATGCAAGAATAGCAAACGTGTACAGTGTGTTTCATTGTGTTAATTGTCAAAGTTCATCTTACAGATGGACGATAATTACTGAATATCCACGCCATGGAAACAGAACATCCAACTAGCAACCACCAGACTTCTGCACAAGCTACAACAATCGCCAGCCACACACCGCACTTCCACCTGGCATGACTAATACCACATGTCACCACACAAGCCGACTGAGATTTACCATAAATGGGAAGAGGGGCGCTGTTGCACCATTTTAAGGACCCTGGATGAAAGCTATCTAAATACAATAGATTTCAGAAAAAAAAAACACAATTAGTCTGTCGATTAGAATTAGGTTTTTAGGGGGGAAAAAAGTTGACTAAAAAAACAGAAAGCATGTGAAAATCAGATAAAAGCAAAAGTTTTTTAGTAAATTAATTAATAATAGATGTTTTATCACTTGGAATGAGTTTTTAGACTTGGAATGTTTTTCTCCTCCATATCCTGAACTGTCTTTATTAAATCAAACTGTTGGATGTAGTGACTGATGTCTTTTTACAACATGAAGCATGTGTGGTAACAACTGGGGTCCCTAACAAACACTTTGCCCTACCTGTGATGTTTTTTTCTAAAGATTTTCTGTTGAAATCTGACTCTCTATATGTACTACGGGTATTGTTGCTCATTAAACTCTCCTCTGCAGTTCTAAGTTCAATTCTAACCTGTGGCCCTTTTGCTGCACGTCGGCCCCTCTCTTTCCCAGATTTCCTGTCATCTCTCTGAGTTGTTCAGTCTAAATAATGAAAAAGGCTTAAAGCCAAAAAAAATAAAAAAATAAATACTCTGTTCTTTTCCAATCAATACTTCATGTCTTTCGTCCAAACATTAAACACAACTTAAGTGCACTGAGGATTTAACCCTAGAAAGTCCAAGTACACCGAGAGATGCTCGCATGAAGAGGTCATGTCATGTGGCAGTGGTGCCAGGGCAGAGAAGACTGATGGAGGGAGAGCTTGATGAAGGTGATAACATGCCATCTGTGCAGCTCTCGCAATTTCTCACCTCAATGATGCACAACACATCTACCCAACTCCTTCTCTCTTCCACTTCCCACCTTTTCTCGGTCTTTTCTCAGGCTGGCCACCATCCATCTGTAACCCGCACAGCAGTCTACTTCACACTCCCTTTTGTTGTTGCAAATTAGTCTGTGAGTCATTTCTCTACAAATTAGCTTGTAATTCCCACTGACTCAATAATGGGAAAAACATCCGGAGGACACCGGTAATTGAGGATCTGCCTAATTGACGGGAGGGTCACTGACATCGTTTCCTCTTACCATCCTTTAATGCTTTCATTTGTTATATTACATCTTTTTATTTTAATGTATTATTTTTACTGCCCATACTACTTTCAGCTGCTCTTAATTCTTTTGATGTGATGTTTTTTTGCATTACTCTTTTTTCCTCTCTTTCTTGCCATACATGCCATATAAACAATTCACTACAATGGTCTAGCTGCATCAATTTCCTTTCAATTTTACTTGGATTGAGAGAAAATGGACATGAGGTAAAGCCGTGGAGGAAGAGTGGTCTCCTGAGATAATATTTTATGTGAACTCTGGACTCTTGCAATCATCTACTCTGATCTGATCTACCCGAACATTACCCTTGTGAACTAATGACAGAAATGTGTCTCAGTGCCTCTCTCATTAGAATAAGTGCACAGACTGTCAAATTGTTACGGAAGATTACCGTACTCAAGACAAGGATTATTCCACTGAGAAGTTTCCTGATCTCCAGCACACTCTACCAGTGTCCTCTGCAAGGTGTCCTCTGTAAGGTAAGCTCATCCAAACTCAACTCAACAAGACTTTGATTGACAGCTAACTTTACTTCGAATCACTGAAACTAAATCCGTGAAGTCATGTGCTATGAATGGGATTTCGACCAGCTGGGATAATCTAGTACATGACTGCACTACCACAGAGGGCAAAATTTATGGATTCAGTTCAGCCAACTACAACCCCGCACATCTGGCGGACAGCCAAACAAACCACAGGCAACCCTGGCGTTGCAAATTGAAAACTGGTTTGATCCATAAATAAATCTACAGTGGGGAAGTGAAGATGGCTGCTGATTAATTTGGACACCAGAGTATCATTAAGAGTGCCAGAAACTAAAGCGTTACACAATCAAAACGTGATGGATTTCAGGTGCTACGGTCCGGGACATTAAACAGAAAATACCTAAACTGATAAATAAACACTCCTGAAAATTACGTTGAATTAAATCATATCAATCTACATATTGACACCAATTACATTGGCAGAGCACTAAAGCAGGTTTTCACTGAACTGTTTCACTGTCAGATTTTTTTGTGGATTGCTGCCAGTGATCAACACAGGAAATTGAAGTGCATAAGAAAAGATGTAGAGTTAACATTCTGTTTAACAATTTATTAAGATTTTTTTTATTTTTTTTATTCACTTTGACAAGAACAGTGTTGTGTTCTGGGTAGATTGACTCAGTATGTGACGGAGCCAATGACCAATAAGTGACCCACTCTGGACTGAATCATCTCCAAGGGTCTTTCTGATAATTTCCTGTGTTTTCCTGAGATGACTGTGTCAGTGCACACAAATGTTCAAACTGAGACAATGATAAAAATATGACTCATATCTCTACCACCACCATATTATAGCACTGAAAACACCAGCGAATTATTCAGGCTTTCTCTTCCACCCCATCACCCTCTGGGTTTCTGGCAATGATCTAGTAGATAATTTCACTTCTAAATTACACATTTTATTGGTGCAATTGCTCCCACTGAGGTAAAGGTGATCTCTGGTAAGAGAAAAACACCATGGAGAAATGCCATGCTGGTAAAAACAAAACAATTTTTAAAAAATCATAAAAGAGAGTGTTGAAATAGGTGGCGAACAGATTATGTCATTTAGATTGACATTCATATTTCAGAATTGAGACACGAAAGGTAGCGCTGCTTCTCAGACATCATTACCAAAAACAATAACAATGCACCTTTCTGATTTTCTACAGCTGTAAAACTGTCCTGTACTGGCAGCCCCTGCAGTTCTATTCACCAGAAAATACAATTTGCCTCATTCTTAACTGAAAAAATTGAGAAAATCTGACAAGCCCTCAGTTCCCTGCTATCTAGCATAGGGTCTTGTCCTTGCAGCCCCTTAAAACAAACTCAATTAACATGACATGAGTTGATCCTATCAACTATATAGCCTTGGAGAAAATCCTCTTCCTTCAGACTTGGTATTCTGCCTACAGGCTTTTTCTAAAATGTTTTTAACTGCGGGGCATCAGATCTTCTTCAAATACCCAGCTTCTCTCGGCTTATTTCCCACAGGCCCTTAAAACTGCAGTTAATAAGCCACTCTTAAAGAAGAACAATCCAGACAGCTCACTAATGAACAATTATGAGCTCATATCAAACTTTCCATTTTTTAAAGTAAAATCTGTGAAAAGGATGTTTTTGAACAGTTTAACTTCTAAACAATTGTCTTAATGTTTTCCAGTCAGGATTTCGACCTAACCGCAGCACAGATACCGCTCTAGATAGGGTTTTGAAGACTATACAATGGTATGAGTGTCAGTCTCGTAGTCACTGCTGCATTCGGCATAGTTTTCCACTTTATGCTGCATTACTAGCATACTGCATAACTACATACTGCTCAACTGTTTTGAATCCTATTTGGCAGACAGGGACTACCCTTTGTTGGACTGTAATTAACAAATCCAGGTGCACAAAAATGACAAGTGGAGTTCCCCAGGGCTCCATCTTCGTGCCTCTTCTGTTGCCTCATCTGGTCTCACTGGCAAACCTATCTAATCTAATAATAACAATAGCAATAATTATAATATCTTACCATTTTATGCACTGGATATTTGGAACCAACATCTAGAAAAGTTGAGCGCTACTCAAACTCTTTTTTAAAAATGTTTACTTCCGTGTTCACCACCTCACTTTTATTGAGTTAAATTCAATTTATTCATAGCTTGCATTGCACTGTTGCTGAACTGTCATCGTTATTCTACTGGTTTGTCTGTCTAATTCTATTTTAGGATATTTGTAATCTTTTATTATACTGCAATTCCAGGTCCACTGTACACTTTGTATTGCCTTGTGGGTGAAAGGTGCTACACATATCTGTTTTCCACTTGGCAAAGAAGAGGTCAGCACCCATGGACAGGCAGTGAGATTTTATCTGGAGAGTAAACCTGAGAGCCAAAGAGCTGAGAATATCCTCTGCACAGGTCCATTTAGCAGCAGTGGAACAGGGAGAGAAATGAGGAAATGGCTGTGAGAGCCAGTGAGGGTAGGAGAGAGAAAAGGCAAGAATAAAAGGAAGATAGAATGAAAGACACAGATATTTCACACACAATAAGCAAGAACACAGACAGTCTTTGAAACCACTGAGTCTCTGAGGTGAGTATAAAAGCCTGATATGGTGACTCACTCCGGAATCCCCTACTGGCCTGCAGTTGACTTTGTTGTTAAACCTCACCAATCATGTGCCGCAATTTCAGGAGTGAGCAACAACATGTGTACTTTAACGGCTACTAGCAGCCTCTCAGCTGAGGTTTAAAGCAACATTTTGTAGAAATTGGCATTTGGTGTGATTTGGCAGAGTGGCTGAGACACGGACACCATTGACCCTATCAAAAGTCACTTTTAAGGTAAAAATGCTACTTTGGTGCACAATTTGCGTCCCTCTAGGATGCTCTCTTTTGTTTGAAGCCATTAAAGGTGCCTCTTCTGCTTTGGATCCCTTTACATATTGTTTGCCAGAGGCTGCAACAGCAACTCTTAGAGACACCCTGCAAAGCAAATACTTATGCAAATCTGAATCTATTCAGATATAATATCAAATAAACTAGCATGAATACACATAGATGGCAAATTGTTTCTTTGCACTGCAAACTCTCCAGGCAACTAAATATTTATGGCTGGAGTACAATAATTGTGTGGGGGCAACTCTTGCTACTTTATCTCTGTTGACTTTATGTGTTTTTTTTGTTTGTTTGTTTTTTTTGTGCCAGAGCAGAGAGAAGTTCCTCGTCATAAAGCCACCAATTATTGCCCGGGACTGTCAGTGGACTTTTATATTAACATACATTATGCTGTGAAGTTCAAATGATACAAATGTTTTGTAAAAGAACAAAGATGATCTCTTTTTTTTCCTGTGACCCCTTTCATATGTTTGCAATTATGAGGATCAGCAAGGCGTAGAGAGGGAATATACTCTGTGAAATGTCTTGTTTCTCGTCTGGACTTCTCTAACAAGAGATGAGGCTGAATTACAAAAGAAAATGTGTTTGTCTTTGAAGTACAGATCAGCAGTGCAGCGTCTGAGGGTGGCCTCTGATCACTGAAGGCCTTCATGTAATGTTAGTTGTTCCTTCACTAAGTCCCCGCTGAGATAATAAAATACTGGGCCATCATTGCAAGAGCTAAAGGATGAAATAGCATCCATTTGCTCATCAAAACAGACATAAATTTCTCTCCCAGGGAAATGAATCGCTGGATTCTGATAGGCCAATATCAAGTAAAAACTTCTTAAAAATGTTTCGAACATAAATCCATTCCCAAAAAGATTTTAAGTAATGCAGTGCTGTGGTCAGCTGCAACAAAACAGACAAGATTCAACATTCTCGCGGGCCGGCCTCCCTGCGTGTATCCCCGGTCTTCAAGGTTATTGCCGAGCCATTTGTTGCGAGTTAGATAATTGACTCTTAGATGAGGGATAACCATGATTTATGGAGAAAGAGAATACATATTCCTCCATATCTCAGTGGTGATTTATGGCGTGATAGAGCCCAAGTGATGGCCATTTTATCTGATTGTACGTCATGCAAAGTAGTCGATCAAGTCTGCGCAATCAGTCACACACCCCGTCCCGGCTGAGATGACAAGGATGAGAGACAGGGGCTTCTCTCTCTGGATTTCTTTGGTCTACTTAGAGCTCTTTAAGGCAAGTTATTATATGCAGAGCTGGGTAAACCATGGCCAACTAAATCACAGCCACTCCGAACGCATGCTGGATTTATGACGTGTTTGACGGATAAACCTGAGGCCTTGGAGTGGCATTCGTCATATGCAGGAATGGTCTGCACCGAGGCTTTTAAAAGTATTTGACCTTTTTCACATGCTTATTGTATTTTCTGCTCTCTCTATATAGCTTTATTAGCACTTATTTCAAATATTTCAATACATTTTACGTGTGTCTTTTCATCATTTGATATCTTCCTAGCGGGTTATGTCATTTCTTTTAGAGAGGCCAATTCAGTCCGTACTGCAGTTAACCGAATACCAAGCCTTCTCCCCCTGAGAGACTCAATATTTAATTTCACCTTAAGTAACTGACGGGGAGAAAACCTTAACTCCCTCTTGACCTTTAGGATGCAGATCCTTGCTCGTTCGGATATCTTATGCAAGTGTGTGAGTGTGTGTGCGAGTTGGGTGCGTGTGTCTCTGAGCGACTGTGGCGCCATCAATTATTTATTCACCGTCTAATTTAGGATCGTGTCCTCTCATACTCTGAACTGCTCTCTGCACATTGCGAAAGAAATGGAACTCTCTGTACAAAAGATGCCAGCGTTCCTGTTGAAATGATTTGCTCCAGATACCCACTGTCCTCTCCGACATAGCGCTGGATATTTGGCATCCAATTTAAAACACCCCATACCACCTTTAATCTAACCCACAGTCTTCACATCCACCGCTGATTCAATTTAATAACACTGCCTGTGGCTGTACCTCTCTCCAATTATTTGTCATATTAACCTCTTTCTTGCCCCCGGCTTTCGCTGCCTCTGTCCATGCCCTTATCACATTGTTTGCTACTTTTTTGTCTTCTTTACCAATTGTCTGGCTTTTTACATGTGCTTCCCACACACAGAACTCTGTTGCTCTATTTCTCGATATATCCAGGAGGCATTTCTTTCTTTGCTCAAAAAGCCATATTCTCACCAGATCTCACATCTCATTTTCATGCTGATCCGCTTCCCTCTTCACTGATGAAAATCATTAGAATAATTTTTTTGGGTTAGGTATTTAAAAAGTGCACACATCTGCTGTACCAAGGGGTGACTACAGTACGTAGTGATTGATCAGAAGAGTCGCAGTGGGGGAGCTTAAAGTGCTTAGCAAGTATTCCCCCTCGACACTGCTGAATGTATGAATGAAGAGCTATGTGATGAAAGTAGAACGTTGTATTAATTGGATTTGTTTGAATGGTGGGACATTACTTTCCTGAGACCCAACATCTGAGGGTTCAGGTTTGGCACAGCCCAGCTTTTTTGCCCCTGGCTCTGGTCTGCATCTGAGTGTGTCATATTTTATGAGTACAGCCAGCGATGCACAGCAGGGAAATAGAAAGGCAGTGTGGTGTGTTGCATTGAAATGGCTAGCTAACGGCCAATAATAGATTCAACGAGGCAAAATATTGTTCAAGTTTTTGCTCACTTCAACCAGCACAAAATAAGCGACTTATTATAGCCAGTAAGCCTGAAGTGTGTTCAACTGGTGGCTAGTGGGACAAATGCAGCCCACTAAAATCTCATTGTGATCTCATTCTGAGTGTTACAGGTCAGACATGAAGATGCAATGTCCCGCCCCATCCGATGTGCCCCATGGGACTTTATTTTGGAAAGAAATCGCAGATGGGGATAAACAAATACATTTTGATCCCAATTGGTGAATTGTGCCATGATGCCTTCACATTTGATGGTTTTAAATTTAAAAGATAACTCATTCACTACCATACAGTACATATTTCTATGAAATAATGTCCAATAATGCGTGACTTCACCTCTCTATAAGGAATGTAAAGGTTCGCCCACTTGGCCATGAACTTTTTTTGCAAATATGGCCCTTCTAAAACAGTTGCTGAATAGGCCTGTAATAAGCTGTTCTTCTTTTCTTTATTTGATTTGCGGGGGGAAAAGAAAAAAGAAGAAAAAAAAACACAAACTGCAGCCAAATACCAACACATGGTACTGCAGCATCTCATAATAATAAACCATCTGCTATACCTGTTTGTCTATATCAACCTCATCTTTGCCTTTTCCCAATATGGCAACTCCGAACTTCACTGCTGTCAATTTCCAGTACATTATGTACAGGCACGATCAAGGTCATAGAAGGCGGAATGGATAAAGAGTGATTGGGGACTTTGAGAAGCTACCGGTCAGCAAGTTTTTTCTTGATTTATCCAGCTAGCCTGTCTAAAGGTAACACAATCCACCAGCCAAAGCTCACTGATTGACACCAGAAGCCACACTACTGGGAGCAGTAACTTCACGAGGCTCCGCTGCCTAGCAGCTGCTCCCTGCAAAGAAATAGTAAATTAGGCTTTTTCCTATTGGCAAATGGCCGACCTTCAACACCCCACCTCTAACCCACGGCACCATGTACCTCTGCGCAGATTAATAGAATGAATACAAGGACGGGAGAGTGAAATCACTTTATATTAGTCTGAGATTTCTCATCTCACAGTACATTTAAAAAAAAATAAAAGAATGTACAAAAATGCAATAACAAGTCAGACAATTCCCTCTGCCTCTGGGTTGGCAGGCACCATGACACACATCCACCAAGAAACTGCCACACACCCATATGATTTGTATCCAGTGGCAGACTTAGGATGTTAAGGGGGTATGGGTGGAAAAAATAAAAAGGGCACCAGCTGTATGTGGTGGGGCACCCTATTGTATTTTCTTTCCTGGAACATTCTTCAAATTAAACTCTCTGGCAGATAGTGTATAAGCATAATTTATATAATCGAAAAGTAGTCAGTACAGGCCAAGTTCAGGTCCTTCACACCCATGCAGACCTATGAAATCCACAAAGCAGCGCTAAATGCTGAGGATGGATACATTTATGAAACTTTCTCCAAGGCTCCCTTCACATTCACAGTGTTGACTTTATTTCTCTTTATATAAAGTGAAATAAGTTATTTCTTAAATTTAATCTCTCCTATTGAAACTGTTCAAGTTTCAATACTGCTGGTGTTGACAAAGCCCTGAGGATGCCAGATGTTCAAAGAGGCAGCAAACTAATCATGGCAGTGCATGCTGGTACAAATCCCTTGTAATATTTTATTAAATTCAAAGCTTAATTTGTAGTTTAATGGTGCAAGAATTGTGTGATGTGCAAGAATCAGCGTTGCCACATTTACCTTGAAAAAGTAATCTGATTACTGATAACTGATTACTCCTTTAAGTTACTTTATTGATTAATTGTTTTTAAAAGTAACTAAGTTAGATTATAAGTTACTTTATTAGTTACATTCAGTAGGGGTTGAATGTTGTTTGGGTGGTGGGGGACCTCCTGCAGAAGTCGAGGCCGTGGCTTTGCTCGCAGCTTTCTAAAGCTAAATCTAAAATGGCTCAATTTTATTTAGTTGCTACGACTCTACTCCTGCAGGGGCTATGCATTGCGCTCCCCAGATTGACCTAGCATGCTGCTTGTCAAATCCGGGGAGCTCCTTGAGCGGAGCATTCAGCGCCAAGCCTAACTGTATATCATTTGTCGCAATAAATGATTTAAGCAAATGACAAGAGTGTTCCTGAATGAAATGTTTTTACTAAGGAAAACGACAACAATAATAATAACACACAGTGACTTGAATAAGTAACTTTAATCTGATCACTGGTTTGGATTTATTAACGCATTAGATTACTCGTTACTGAAAAAAGTCATCAGATTAGAGTAACTCAGTAACTCAGTAACTAATGCGTTACTGGCATCACTGGTGAGAATTGACCACCTGTCATATTAATACTCTGAAAACAAATAGGAGGCAGCATAACACCGGAGCACTGGATTCACTGCTGCTGACTCTCGCTGCAGTCAGCTAGCGAGCTTAATCAGCCAGGAGGCTAGCGGTCAGGACTGCGAGCTTGCGGACCAGGTCAGTGTTGGTGTTTACAACACTAGTAGAATGGTTACTATACTTACCTCAGAAGACATCTCTCCAACACAAAACTGTGACATAGACATTGTTGATCCAAAACTGTTTCTTCACATTCTGCAGATTGTTTTAGCTTTTCATTTTTTATTTTTTTTACTCAAATTCTTTGCCCCTTTTAAAGGCAGTAAGTTAGTTTTCAGTTCATTGTTTAGTGAGTGAACCATACTGAACCTCTATGTAGGATTACCTTTGTTTGCTCTGGCACTTTGAGGGGGCAGAATCCTGTTTTGAGCCACAGGGACCAAGTGAAGGCTTGAGTCAGAGACACTGAAGCTACCACCATGTAAGACCCGCCATTAACTCCACATTTAACCATGAAATGAAAGCCCAACAGGAGGCAACAGTTCATTGCAGGTGAGGCTGGCCGTGCTCTGCCTCTCCTCTCCTTCCGTATTGCTTTCCCATCCTGGCAGCTCATTGGAAGGCTTCGTGTTTTACACTTGACGGATGCATATATGTATTATGTTTATATTAACATACACAGGCAGAGAGATGAGGACATGCACAGACCTATAATGTATGCTCTATATATTGATCCAGACAGGGACGGACATGGAGACGTGTACTATACAAACCCATACTCACGCAGCCTCTCACACTCTTCTCCTCGCTCTCTCTCATTGACAATATTCCAGTCCAAACCCCTGCAGATATCATTTGCAGGTTCCTGCGCCCACGCTGTCAAGTTTCAGTGTTTGCCTGAAGAAATGAGTCGGGAGTGAACAGCAAAAAACAACACGGAAACAACTCTGTATACTCAGGGCAGCACTCTATCTGCCAACCCAGGCCTTGGCAGCACACTACGATGGCAGCACTAACCCTGCAGTGCAGCAGGGTTCCCGGTGTGAAAGCTGATCAGAACCCCTCTACGTGTTGTGTAGCGTGACAGGACACCCACTACTTCTGCCAGGTTTGGCCAGTTTTTTCCGCTTAAGCTGGGAAAAGCGATTTAAAGAGGGTCAAATAAAGTATCACCTGACAGAATAATGTTGCGATAACAGGTGACGTACTTTAAAAGACAATCTATAAAGAATCCTAGAATTCAGTACCTTAAACTCTGACGACATGACCACTAGAACGAACAAGGAACAGAGACAGTTGCTAAGTCAGTGTTAAACAAGAGATTACAACCCCGCTAGCGACTCTAAACAAAAACAAGATATATCACCTTTCATCAAACAACATGGCTGTTGCAGCGTAATAGAGACAGGCATACCGGACCTTTATATATGGTTGCTGTCTGGCTTGGTTTAGGCAACAAAACTACTTGGTCAGGTTTAGGGAAAACTTGTAGTTTAGGTAAAAAACAACATTGCTTAAATTACTTAATGTATCACCCTAACCCTTGTTTTTTTCTGACAAAGTTCAATTTGTTGACAGGGTTAGTTCAAATAACCATGGTTGCACACTGGACACAGACAGTGGCTTCCTGAGTGAAAGGGCTTGTTTAACCAAGCCATCCATCCCCAGCCTCGTTCCTATACAGATGGTATAGATCTTTATTATACTTCACCTGACTTCCTCCTTTGCTGCTGTCATAATTTCTACTTCCTCTAGAGGTCGCCTCCTAACAAGAAACGTAATTGACCAGTTGTGTTTTGTAATGTCACAGCTTTGCAAATCAGGAGAAAGACTGAAAACTGCAAATGGAATACAACTGAAAAAGGAGGTTATGCTTCAACAATGGGTTTCTAAGTGGGGTGCTCACCCCAAAAAATGTAGTGAGCAAATTTCAGTCAAGGGAGGTCAAATTATTCATATTTCACTTTACTTGTCACAATAGATAGACACTAGTGCCTTTCGGCACAGAGCCTTTTTCAGAGCATTGTTTGGCATCTGCTCAGAAATATGAAAATATGTAACAATAAGTTGTACATATCCAGTCTACTGGATGAAAGTCCTATGATTCAACCATTCAGTCACTCTCACTTATTACCCTTTTTTATGCTTTGTTCAGTTGCACCGATGGTCCTGGTCCGACATTAATCATCATGTTCCAGGAGCAACACCAACAGGAGTCACAAAGCTCTGCCATCAAAACAACACCATTGGTTAGTTGCGATGATGGTCCTGGAGCAACATTAATTATGATGTTAGCCAGCAGGCTGTTTCTCTGTGGTCCCCGGACAGATGTTACAGTCACCCTAAAACTGAATTACAAAAGGTATTGAGGTTATTTAGAATCATGCAGAACAATAAACAAGGAAAAGAGAATATTCATGTTAGGACACCATTATACTATACTGTCAGGCACTATTCAAAACATGCAACGCAGCAAGGCTGTGCACTGTACCACATGCACACATAGATGCAGCCCATGTGTGTGTTATTTTTTTAACTCCACTCCACTGCACGGACAAATCTCAGTTTCAGTGGAATCTAAAGTCTGACATACTCAACTCAGACATAGCTGCCATGCCTCAGGGCTCCAAAAACAAAAGCAATCCTTGTCCATTTGAGAACATATCCTCTTCACTGCATGACAACTGTACTGCCTGGTCACCTCTTTCGCTTGGCCTTCCATCGGACGTGAGATATGAGGACAGACGTGACAACATTAATCTCTTCATGCAATAGGAGGACTAGTGTTGCTTGACACGACACTTGGTATCCTCTGTAAAATAAAAAAAAGAGCTTCACAGAACAACTCGAGTGTATCCATCTTTATTTGATTATATTTTAAGCATTTCTGTCATTCGATCGTTAAATAACTATGGTACTGCCCAAAAAGTATTATAATGTCCACACAGTCACAGCTGGCTGCACCATGTGTTCTGTGTGAGCCAGACCACTTATTAGCAATGTTCAGTGGAATCTGAAAGCTTAATGGCTTGTTGTGAATGTCCTTCCTTGGCTCAGCTCGCTTAAGTGCCTGTGTTTAATTTTTCATACCGCATCCACTTGTTTGAGATGTACAGAGGGGTCCATCACTTACATCAATTGGTTTTAATCGCTGCTCAAAAACTTATTTTCATTCGTATTCGTTTTGCTCAGTTGACTGCTGCCTCATTCATGACATAATCTACAATTAACAAAGTAATGTGTGGCCATGAAACATTCATGCATAGCGACACAACGGTTGCCATGACACAGCAATGTGTGTGTCATCAAGTGTTTAATATGTGAGAACAAGATGAGCATGACGTGGCCATCCTTGTCCTGTATGCGCTATGTGCTACCTATGACATATTGTGTGATGTAGCTAATGGTATCAGGCTTGTTGTATGTACAATTCCAACCTTGCATTGAATCTGTCTGATGTTTTCGTTGCGATTGCAACCTTTGCTTCATGAAGTATAGGTATGTGAGTGTGTATTGGACTGAGGTTGCTAATGTTAAAGGAGACATGTTAGCCTATACACATTGTCAGGTTCATAATTTTATTTTTGGTTACTGTTAGAATAGATCAACATGTATTAATTTAAAAAGTGAACATGTCGCTGATTGGCTCTGTCTTGTTTTCAGTTTCCAGTTTGCTGCAATTCTACAGTGAATATAGGCATAAATTATGCAAATGTGTAACTTGGTGATGGAAGATGATGAAGTGTGGTGTCATAATGGCATCAGCATTTTTTTTTCTGACAGCATGGACTTGTGAACTTGAAGACCTTTTTACACGAATAACAACCTATATGACACACTGAACGAAATGGAAAAAAACGAGACAGCATAATAGTTCTCGGCTGCTCCAAGAGTAGTGGCAAACTCTAACTTTGGAAAAAAATGAAATACACAGACTTTTACTTCATGAAGTGTGCCTCTGTCTGATATTGTACCATTGACAGATTCCCTGGACGTGCAAAGGAAAAAGATGTTTGCCAGTAGTGGATATTATAATGACTGTTATGATCACTACTGAATAATTGATATAGTGTTATTGTATTTGTGAGTGACCTGTTATGTTGTGATCATTTTGTTGTCAGGAGATTCATTAATTAATCTTGAATACAAATTTAAAAAAAAAATACAATAAAAAAAACACTGGAGGCAGACGCAAGATGATGAAACACAAAAACTGCTGGCTGGATTTGTCTTTATTGAGTCTTTTAGTATAAGAATAGTTAACAGTGCAAGATTAGGGGGTTGACTACTGAAGAGACCTTCACTAATGTCAAATTGCTATCCTTCCATTGCACCTCTCTTTTCACATTCATTAGATTTTAGAATATGGTTTTCCGACACTTCTATCTGTGAATTCATTTAAATACTGTCACTCAGTTTGGGCCTCCCACTAACGCATCACAGAGACTCTGAGCTCTGATTACAGCCTGTACTTACTGACCCCGGTACAGTTTTCCACTTCACCACGAGCAGTAAGCTCAACTGACTAGTATTACGGCATCAACAAACCTCAGGCAACATAGTTGTTAAAAATAAATGACTGTCTACTCTGCAAGCACTTTTGCAAGATTTCTACGTTTGTGTGCACGCACATGCGTGTGTGTGTGTGTGTGTGTGTGTGTGTGTGTGTGTGTGTGTGTGTGAATCACATTGTTTAATTTTTAAGGTGTTTTCCCAGTTCTGGCACAGGGAAGCAATTCTGATTAACCAATTCGAAGGAAGAAGAAAATAATGTGGGAGGCCAGTCCATGCTAACAGAGTCAGACAAACGAACACGGCGACACAATGAGAGAGAGCTCGGTCTGGGTTTAAGGTCAGTAGCAGCAAGTAGTGCGCATAAGTTACAGCCCACTGCTGCCACGGGTCTGGGCAGCTGCTCGAAACAGACACTTTTATAAAATTCATCACACAATCCAACAGGTTTTAATTGTCCAGCTTACAAACAAACTGCAATCTAATTGGAGCATAATAAAAAGTGTAGGTATCTGACCAGCTGTTTAAATGACAAGAAGAACTTTTAAGTGTTTAATTTGTTGTTGCAACAAATATTTCTTTCTTTAGTGTGAGGCAGTTATGTAAAGTAATTAGATAATTAGGAGATACATGTATTATTGTGGCGGCAACTTGCCTACATATCAATAAGGCTAATGTTTTACTGTAGATACCTCTGTGTAGCTCTATATTAATTGTTTGAGCATTTGGCCTCGACTGCTCATTGTATTAATGATTTATGTTCATAGTTATCCAATTTAGAGTTACCTCCTGAACCGTAGACAATGCACAACCACTGGGTTTCCTCAGTTTTCATCGTTTTCTGTATTTTGGTTTTAAAATTGAATCACAGACCGTCTTGTACGTTATTGAACTTTATTCTCCAAGTGTCTAGCTGCCAGATGGTCGGGTCTATCACAGTGGATTTCAGTTTTGCACTTGCATTGTTTGAGCTCTTTGCACATTGTAGTTCTGCAGCCTGGATGATGCAGGAAAGACAAAGTCAATGAGACAAAACATGGTGAATTATTCTTCAGACTGAATTGGCTACAAAATGAATGACCCTCTCCTCTCTCCAGACTTTGTGAAATATTTAAATCTCTGATGTATAATTGATCCATCTGTCAGTTAAATATAATTTTTTGCCTTGCAAAAAACCATAACTCCACTGCACTTCTTGAGTTCTGTAAAGCTGATCCATGCTCTAGATTGGAGTCCTCTTGTGTGGATGTTTGGCAGCTTTGGAGCTGGTGACACATTCTTTGCAACACATCCGTTCAGTCAGCTGGTAGGGATTCGATGGCCAGCGGCGAAGGCTTTTATCTTGTTTAAGCAGAGGAAAGTATAATTAAAGGAGAGAAAGAGACTAGAATACCTGACTCTAGACTACCTGGAGATAGGTGTTCTGTTAGGGCATAGAACTAAACCTCCACAGTCTCAGCAGTTTGTCCTATGAATGTAATTACTTTACTTCCTCACTCATATTGTGTTTAACACATTTAGAAAAAGCATGCTCCTCAAGCAAAATGTCCCTCCCATCACTCTTCATTGTGTTTCCCGACTGCTCCTCGTTCCCCTTGTCAGCAGTGTGCTACTGGAAGCATATCCCGAGGCTCTCAGCAGAGGCGAGGCTTACTCAGTGTGATGAGACTTGTTTTTCATACTATGTTGCACAGTAAACAACATCAAACATTTATGAGAGTTTTATGCAAGCCATCAGAAGGGCCCCTGTCTGTGGCTGGGCTGGGGATATAATTTGCCTCTCCTTACCCGATCCGACCCCCTCCCGCTGTGGGCACTAGGGCTAAAAGTGATGCTGGCTTGTTAGCTCGCTGCAAGAGAAGTCCGCAGGTCACCATGGCTGACGACATATATATCTTTGAACTTGTATGCCATCTCTCTCTCTCTCTCTCTCTCTCTCTCTCTCTCTCTTTTAATTTTCCATCCCTGCATCTACTGCCTCGTCCTCATCATGTCATTTCTCTATTTATCTGTCCTCTGTGGCTCCTAATCCAGGGGTTACGTGACCGTGCTAGTCAAGTCCACATTCCAACATCTAACATGTTAGAAACATTAAATAAACAGAAAATGTTCAAGGGAAATAATCTGCCCAGTCGTCCTAAACCACCTAATTTAGCTAGTCGACTACAGTATCAGCAGCCTCATTCAAAGCGTCTGAGGAGACTGGAGGAGATCTGTTTTTTTGGCACAGCTCCTCTGAGTCCAACCAGCTCCCGTCCACCTCCCCTCTGTTGGGCCAAAGTTGATACAGAGCCATCAATTCCATTAAGCACTGGCCTGATACACGAAACTAAAGCTCCCCTTTAGAGCAGGTCTCTGAACCCGATAAGAGCTGGCAAGGAAATAGACTGAGTTGTAATTCATGATATGTCACCGTCTCAAAGTTTCCCTGCCCACCTTCTCCCCATAGATAACTCCAGACAGTTCTACTTTGTGACTTAATTACAGACTGTCTGAGATAAAGTCATCTTGTACAGGGGGGATTTAGTTTGTCCTAGACTTAAAGCACAAACATAGGCGACATGAGCAAATATTGAATGTACCTATTGATTTCTTCAATTGTCTTAATAATAAACACACTTTCCCTGTTACTTCCTTTGTGATGTTCTCGTTTTCTCATCCACTGGCCTGATAAAGAGCATGACTTATTATCCGACAGTGCCACACTGAGCCATGTCTGTGTCTTAATTAGAGTCTGTTTTTGTGAAAAGGATCATATCCGATGCATTCAGACACCGCCGATACACTCCTGCCAGCACACTGGTGTATAATCATACATGACCTTGTTCTGTGTGCGAGCTCAAAAGATGTTTTACATTGCAGCAGATGTGGAACACCCTATAATACTGGCAGATTAGGACCCGCTGGAGGTTGGCTTATTCAATTTTTAATGTTACGTGTCTGGTTGAAAAATAGAACATTTAAAAAGAGAATCAGAAAAGATACAAATACACCGCCGTGTGTAGAATGCTGACAGCGATCCCAGTCACCAGAATTACATGTCGGCATTGTACGTTTCTGTAAACCAGGGATACGTGAAATTTGTAAATTTCCTTTAAGATCCATGCTGACTCCAGTGTCTGCAGGAGGACTGGCGGAACAGCTAGGGCAAGAGGGCTGGCAAATAAGAGACCATTAACCACTCTCACTCTTAATGAGATGTCAAGGCAATTTCCAGACAGGACCAGGTTAGCCAAAACATGAAGCCCAACCAAGTGTTTTTTTTGTGGCTAAACATAACCAGATCATAAACTCAGCCTTGCCATGACATAAAACTGAACATAAAGAAATTGAAATCTGTGGTTTGCAGTATGTTGCCATCATTTAGTCTGGCGATTGGATTGCTACAGCCATACAGCCTAAGATGTAATATGTTTACATCAACAACCAGAGTGTACTACACTGAACTGGACCAATCATTAGCGTAGCATCATGGTGATAGGCCCCGGTGCAAATATTTTTTTTTGTGCCGCCCCCCAACCCTACCCTATACAAGCGTACGCACACACACACACGCTTGGACACACACGCACAACCACTCTAGAGAACTGCTATTGCAGGGGTGGACTGGCCATCGGGAGTACCAGGATTTTTCCCGGTGGGCCGATCAATAATGGGCAGATGGCCGTTTTTTATTTTATTTTTATTTATGTATTTATGTATTTTTTTTATTTTTTCTGCTGCACCTCGCCTTGGTAACTACCGTAAATTACCACATAATAGCCGGGTTTCAATTAACCGCAGGGTCCTCTTTATACGCCGGGTGCAGGTGTATATTTTAATAAATAACTGCCGGTTCCAAATAAATGTATGTAAATAAATAAATTAAAAATAAATATATTAGCAAGCTAACTAGCTAAATATATATAAATAAATTGTTTTTTTTTAAAATCAAGGAAGAAGACGAGACCACTGACACTGCACGTTTTTCTGCTTTGCCTTGTTCACGTGTTGTGCTGCTTTCTGTCAGTCACTATCACACTGATGATTGCCATGGCTCCGGTGCAGCTAAAAAATATGCGGGAATGAGTTATCAGCAAACGGGCGCACCACGAGAGAGTGTCCTGCAAAATGGTCAGGCGATGGCGAAAAAAAATGTACGCTATCGTGAGTGACAGCAGAGATGAGGAGTTTGCCGCAAGTGCTGGATGGCTAAATCGTTTCCTCCGCCGCAACAACTTCACTTGCAGAAGTCAACTATTGCCCAGAAGATTGCCACCGAGAAGCTGGAGAAGTGTGTGACATTTTCATCAAGGATTTTCCTGAGGAAGGAATTAAACGCCTGTCCCAAATTGCCGCCTGGTCCCAAATAAGTGCCTGGTCTGTTAAGTGATTGAAACAAATAAACGCCCTGACTATTAATTGGTAATTTACGGTATGATAACTCTCCCGGCCCGGAGAGAGAGACATGCATCGGCTCGGCCCACAGTGCTCAGCTGCAGACACAGCAGAGAGGTGACTATTGGCCCAGTGGCTTGTCCGTCTAAAGAATACCTGGCCTGGTGATTGGACAAATTATCAATTCCTCCTCCTATACCAGCCACTCAGCATTACCTTACCGACGGACCCCCAGCTATTTCATTCATGCAGCTGCATCGGTTGCACCGCAGATAGTTACGCCACTAGGACCAATAAACACTCCTGCTGATTGGCGTGAGATGGGCGGGGCTTGGTATTCGCTCATCATCCATTTCGAAACAGGAAACAGTTAGGCAGCCAGCTGGTAACAAACAACATCATATTAAATCTAAATGGTACACTAAAATATGATTTAAAATATTATATTTTCACAATACCAGAGACAATCTGGTGACCACTTTCGGTTCGCAATCTTTCGTATTGCAGCTTACAGTACATGACAGAAATAGGCAGTGCCGTAATAGACTCTTGGTTTGTACTATAAACTTTATAGTTTGTCAGTATTGCCCAGTTTTGGCAGTTTGATCGGAATTTGGTGAGCTGCTCCTCACTCAATCCAAGAGAGATCTATCAGTCCAATCATGATTTTTGTTTGCATGAATGCGCACCTACAAAATCCTCCACATGATACATTTTGCCTGCAAAAAAGTGAGGGGCTCTGGATGCAGGCGAAATGGAAAGATGTTTACTGTTGTTCAGTTGCATATGCTTTCAACATTGTAGTGATACAAAGCCGGTTGAAAATTGGCTTTGGTTGAAAAGTTCCTGTTTGAACCCAGCAGTGCTTTCAGCTGAATGTGAGTGAATGTTACTGAAAAATATGGTATAGAGCTTATAATTGCTACTCAAGGGCCCATGAATACCTGCACAGACATTGCTGGCATCGTTCAATAGTTGTCATCTCGACAAAGGTGATGAAACAACCCAGGTCGACCACGAGTGCAGTCAGTCCACGGCACCGAAACATAAAAGAGACAAGCTGAAAAGAGAGAAAACTCAGGCGAAGCTAAAAGTAAAACTCAGATCAACAGCAAATCCAATGGATGCCTTTGGAAATAAAATCTGTTCCTGAGCTGATCCTCCTTTTATGAAGGAGGATAAAACAATAAATTGAATCAGGGTAGACTTCAGCCTGGACTTTTTCTGCTGAAGAAGGTTCTTCAGGTAGAGCCCTGCAGAAGTCCCAATTGTTCTCACTTAAATCCCACTGCTGCTTACTTTAAGTATGAATAACTTCAATCTTCAATCTCTTCACTTGTATTATCCTCTGAAGGGCTCCTGAGCATTCATACAACAACAACGAATGCCAAAGGATCATTAGGAATAACATTACACCTTGAGTATATGTACCAGCTCCAATGATTTCCTCTGTGTTGTCGAGTACGCTTATTCAACAGAACAATTTCCTCTTAAATGTTATTAGTGAGAAAAAGATCAGAAAGAAAGATTCAGCAACACCAGCCTATGCACACTCCAGGAGGCTGATTTATTGAAACAAGTCGTACGAGATTTCAAGAGTCTGAATAACAGAGCTCCTTTTTTCTTCCCCCACTCCACAAGTTAAAGGGAGGCTACATTCCAAAGAAATGGTAATGAATACACAGAGCGCTAAAAACTCATGAGTGGAAATGTTGTATTTGTGCAAAATTATGTTTCAAGGTTTGACAGCGGCATCGAGACGCACCCGAAAAGGAAAAAAAACGGACTTGGAGCTGGATGTGGAACACACTGTTCCCAGCGCACGCTGCTGAAGCCCATTTGATATTCTATTTGTTTGAGCTTGTGTGCAGATTGGTCTGTTGGACAGACAAAATGTGCCTCTGCAGAATGTAAATTTAGAATGATTTCAGGCTTTTTAAACTCATAAAAGAGAGTTACCACTGAATGGATGTGTTAATAACCTCAGGTTTAAGGTGTTATTTCATAAAATGTCTGCCTCTATTTTCCAGGACATTTTCACAAAAGCTCTGGTGTGGTTCTTGTGTTCTGGCGAGTAATCAACTATGGAATACAAAAAGCAAATACTGCCACAAGTGTCTGCTTCCAGTGGCTCATTATATCAGTAATTATGTCAGTAAACAAATTCACGGTTGGATGAGGATGGACGGCAAATAAACAGTGTCCAAGTTCTCCAAATGCTGTCCCTCATCGGCATCATCTTGCATTCTGAGCTTTGGGTCAGACATACTTTCCCAGCCCCCTTTTTTGCAGATGGTGATTAAATCTTTAATTGTCAAGGGGAGGCGGGACGGCGGAGCAGGGAGAGGGAAAAACTGGCAAACAGATTTTTAATTATGGCCCACTAAATTAAGATACCCAGATTCAGTCCCATATCTCCGGCTGATCTATTCCTCCCTCCATCCCTCGCTCTCTCTCTCTCTCTCTCTCTCTCTCTCTCTCTCCACCTTCTCCCCACTCCGGTGCCCCATGGCTCTGATTGTATTACTCATTCAGAGAGATCATCCGTCATTTCCAGTCACCGTACAAGATGTCACGGCAGCCCAGGAATGAGGGAGGGACAGGGAGATAAAGAGTGAGGGAAATTGGTAGTGGCCGTGAAAGAGCAAAAATTAAATTCATATCCGCGGATTCCTCCGTGAACGCATCTTTCAAAATCAACCAAATAATTAACACCTTTTCTTTGGAGAGATGATTAAAAAGCCTGTAAGAGTTCACATAGTGAGACATGCATGTAAAAACAGAGACAAAAATGTTGAACAAATCATTTATTATGGCAAATCAGGAGTCATTCTTTCACTCTAGACACTGTGGTCAGGGACATGCCATGACCACAAATTAAGATTCTCGAAATGTGACACAAGGTAGAATTCCATGTTGGACATTTTCTGTTAAAGACGGGCGAGCATCCTTTGTGTCTCACTCAGCCCCACAGGCTGGATATAATTACTGGATGTCATACTGCTCCCAACATGTCTACAATCCAATCGACTGTGCAGACATGAAGACCGTGTGCGCAGAATATCGCTCTCCATGTCCATCTGTTCATGGATATAGATGCCAAATCTGGATACTCACATACATGTTTCAACATACACTAAAGTATCCAGGCACGCATGCATTTGCACGCGCCTCCATCTATTTGCTGCTATGACAGTGTGAAGCCGCGTCTGTCAAGAGCAAGAGATCAGAGAGTTCACTGTAATCCGGCGTATACACACACACACACACACACACACACACACACACACACACACACACACACAGAGAGAGAGCAGGATGACGCTGATGTCTCTGGGACATCATAACAGTGTAGCAGCTTTGGAAGTGACAGTGCATGTGTGGTTGTGAATATGGCTGTCTGTTCTTGAACTGAGGAGACTGTCTGCCCAAGAATAACGATAGCGTCAGTCCAGAAGGAAGCAGCTTGAACATGAGAGACCTCATTTGCCATTAAAAATGTTATTTTTAGAACAATGTTAGGGCCAGTGGTTTGTGTTACTGACACAGTGAATTAGTAAAGTTTTCTTTCAATCAAAGCTCTCTCATTCACACGACACCTTTTCCTAAAGTATACGAAAGCATGGCTCATGAGTACATGTTATTAAATGTACTTCATTTCAAAGTTTCTGTAAGGATACATTTAACAGTTGTTTTACCAGTGACTGATATTTATTTCATGCAGTAACACGCAGTAACACATAAATGGCTTCACTGACACTAGTGAAATGAACACGTATGTAAAATCTGCCACTCTGGATTTCTTAGCCAAAGCAATGGGGTCATTTGAGATGAGCCGGGACTGTACAGAACTGATCAGTGGTGATCACAATGCATGATGGTTAGAATTGTGCCTGACTTGATCCCAACATGTTTTAACGCCATGCACGCGGGAAAAGATAATCACTCAAGATCGAGGCGGCTGCGGTCTTTGGAGCCGGGCACCTCAGACGCTCTCCACCGATGGCAAGACCCAGGGCATGATGGGAAATGCTTGGCTGTCACCTGATCTAACAGCTGATTGGTTTACAGTAGATGTTGACTCAACATTATGACATCATACAGAAACATTTCATTTTTGTTGAATTGGAGAGATTCTGCTCGTATTTGTCTGATTTATAAAGGTGCAATTTGTAAGAATTAGCCACCTGTTGAACTCCAAACTTGGGGCAGCATATCACCAGCCAACTGCTAATAACTGTCTTCGTTTAATGACTGTAGCAACTGTTAGCTTAGTTAGCTCTGCAGCTAGCCAGAGTGCCGCTTTTCCAACTTTGGACCGCTGGAAGAAAGGGGTTTTGAGACCCAGGGCTAGCTAGTTAGCATGCTAACTTCAACAGATATCTCTGCAACACAATCCAGAGATAACTTTTGAAAACTACTATTTCCTCACATAATGTTGATAGTTTTAGTCCATGTTTGACTGTTAAAACCATAATTCTTACATATTAAACCTTATTCTGTTAACAGAATAAAAGCTGTGTGTCTGGCTGCTATTATACTTCCGACATAATATTATAGTTAGTTGTAGTCAATTGGATAATGACATTGAAGTGATTTAGTTATAGAAGTATTTAGCAACACAAACTTCAGGTTAGTGGGATGTGAGGATTCTTCAAAAAAGCAAACATCTGTAGCCTACAGATGTGATGCCCTGACGATAATGAAAGCTTCTGTCTTTTATTAATGTCTTTAATTTATTTATGTAGTTTGAGAGAGAAAGCGCTGCCTGGCCGATTTATATACAGCAGAAGACTGATTTACAGCAGAAGTCATGTTAAATGGAGGTTAAATGAAGGTTGGTCCATGAACAGAAATAACAGATTGCCTGTGTAGCATTTTATTAGGCCGCCCTGTCATGATTAAAACAGTTGAAGACTGCGTACAAACTGATGTATGGGTCTGGTGATGACATTAAAATAAATCAGAGTGAGATCCAACAGGATGTGATTGTTAATGTGACTTCCTGTCCAGACTGCCGGAAAACTGTCCGACCTCAGCACAGCTTTTGGTGTCTGCCCACTTGTCCAGCCGAGTCGCAGTTCACCCGGAATGAGCCTCGTGAAAACGAAGCACGTAGTTTGATGACATCGCGAAGTAGCGTGGGATCATGGGAGTGCTCTTTCGTGTTAAGCAACCGGCATTGCTGATGTAAATCTATCTGATGTGGTCAGGGGAGGTTATGTGTTAAAGTTTTATTTAATCAAACGTTCAGTCACGTTCACCGACTTCCCCCCTCACTCCCTGACGCTCTCTGATCATCTGACGTTTCCCGCGTTTCACCAGAAGTTACAGACAGGGGCGACCAATGAAATGCACCTTCACGCGGAGTCCGATTAAAGATTTATCAATACTTTAAATTGGTTGAAACATTTGAGATAATCTAAGTACACAACTCAAAAAAATATAGAACAAATGTTTTCAAACATTTAGGAGTACAAATGTTACATAATATTATCTTTAACTCCCAGAGGCATGACTTGTACTCACATTTGTAATGAGGAACACACTGATGGACTGTGGATGTGCCCTCTTGGATGCCTCTATACAGTAAATAAAACATGGTAAAGTGCTCTCTTGGATGCCCTCTCAGCGAGTTGGTGCCCCACTGCATACAGCTGGTAATCTTTCTATTTCTTCACCCCTTCCCCTCAAACATGCTCAGTCTGGAAGAAAGTATGCATATGCATGCATATAAATAAATGGTTCTGATCAGTGTATCAAACGTACGATTTGGGATTTTGTTGACTCTTTTTCATCAATTATATCACTGAAGGTTTAGAACCAATTAGAAAAAAATATATAATTACATTATGCTTATACTTTTGAATATGATGATGCTTTATTTGAGTCCATCTGCATGAATAAGGACAATATCCGTACAGCATGTCCAATTTAGGAGCTTTCATGCACCGAAGTCAACTCAATATGTATGCATAGGGTACAGGACATTTCCTGCTCCCTATTTCCTTGAATAAGAAGTGAAAATAAAAGTTATATGCAGCAGTTATAAAAGCATTACTTGAAAACTAAAAGGCGTTTCTTTTAATGAGGGCAGAGCAACAGCGAACAAAGTATGCTGCAACTCTTTCATTTTCTAATTGGACAACGAAAACTTGTGCCAACACCGCAAAGACAGAAAACCTAAATCCACCATTTTGTAGCTGCCAGTGAGAAGGGAACCTTGGCGACGAGAGTGAAATGTTATTTTAAACAGGCAGAGTGAGGACAGCCTGTCCCAGAGTTTGGGTCATCAGTGTGGTCATTAAGTAGCCTGTAATGGGCCTTGGGAGAGGCTGTTCTGCTCTGGCGCCGGGCCGGCCGACCTGAGGATCACACCAACATTATCAGCCGGCGGATCGCACCATTATGCCCTTGATGGAGGGGAACTCTGGATGTACTTGGAGGAGATCGAAAGTGTTTGCAGTATGATGCACTACAAGCAGGTGTGGTACATATTAAAAAAACAAAGTTATTCATAGATACTTCTAATGGAGTTCTGGATGCTTATTCGAATTCATCAGCCTACATTTAGTCAAGTTTATCTGGATTTTTATGAGGAGGATGCATCTGACCTCAGAGCCACTCTTCTCTCCAGTCACTCAGTGAATTCAATGCATTCACATCCCTTTTTTTCCACATTATAGTGTTTTTCTACAGGAAAGCTAAAGGTCACGGACATCTGCATGCAGCGGGGGAAAGTTGAGCGTGCGGGATCGCTGAGGAGGACGAGACAAAGATGGTGAATCAGAGGATGACAGGAATGCATTCGGCACTACAAACGCTAATGACAGTAAATGTCAACCCAGCCACTCACTCCTGCCACTCCTTCCATATTTATTTCATTTCCTGCCACAGACTCGTCTGTCCGGGGCGCCTTCCTGACAAAATGAAATGTGTTTCTGTGTGCCTAATGAGGCGGTTTTCATAAGAAACCTCGGAATTTAAAACAACAACAACATTGTCTTGGGAGAGGAAATAAATCAGCAAGCCTGATCTGCGGTAGGCTTGCATTGCTGCACTTCCTGCTCATTATTTCTTTACCATATCCACCCTATGTACGCTCTCCGCTGAAATACTGGGACCTTGGACACAGCGTACATAGGTTTTCAAATCAAATGAACACAGATATTTGATGATATGCAGAAGGACAAACAAACATGATGTTTTATGTAGACACAGCAAAAAAAAAAAAAAAACTTGATCCAAAACTCCCCCTGCGTCCCTTGAAGTCTTCTATTGGTCCAAGTTTTTGATGGCCAAGCATGAAGCTAGCAGACATCGCAACACTCATTAATCTTAGAGTGACTTTCCTGGTGGGAGTTGGGGAATTGCAGCCTGTTATGTCTCTCTCCAGATCTACTGAGTGCTCAGTCCCGTTGCCAGCAGTGGTCCGAGGAAGCAGAGAGGGGGCCGGTCTCGGTGGAGAGGGATGTGGGCAGCGTAAAAACCCACAGCAGCTCTAGGACAACACTCACACAGCACGGCAGTTTGCCAGACAAACTGCGCTGAGAGTGGAAACTCGCTCAGCTCGCTGGTGAAGTTCCCTGATTTCCGAGAGACTCGGCATTTGGTGTGGAGATGGTGTCTCTTTTCAAAATCCACTGTATCAAAAGCCGGTTGATTTCACAGTCGGGGCTCATTTCTTCTCATTTCAACCTGTGCTCCCCTCCCAATGCAATCTGCTTCATCTGTTGTCCTCTTTGTCTCTTATTAGGCTTTCATACAGCGCACACAAAATGTTATATTTGCCAGCCAACCAATCAGAGCAGGAGGTCTGGACATGCTACTAATTGCGGTCAACTGGCCAACTCTTCATCTGGTCGCCAACAGAAATTGAGTTAGAATGGTGCAATTTTCAACACCGCAAGAAGCAACTCCAGCTAGGACCTTCAAACACGGGCAAAGTCTAATAAATTACGCAGGGTCCACCCAATAAACAGGAAGATTGAATAAATGTGTAAGTGTTCTGCTTAGTGGAGCCCATATTCAAAGCTTCCCATTGATGTGAAATTGATTATATTTTACGTCCTCTGATCGTAATGGACTCAAGATTTGATTTTTTTTGACAAGCCTGCTTCTAAAATTAAATTAACTTAAAATATAATAAACCATCCACATTAGTGTTATACGGGAGACCAAAATTAATCATGCATTCTTTTTTAATATTCAGTCACAGTGATTGATTTGAGACATTCAGAGGTGAAACGGTCTTTTTCCAGTGCAGTCTCACCGTGCCCTTGTAGTCTGACCTTTTGTCCAATCCATCAATTACCTCCCTGTTTTTAAACTCATTTATACTGACTGCGGAGTAAAAAACAAGGAAGCACATGCTTTGGCTCAGCACATGCACACACAAACACACACTGTTGCAGGCAGGTGCTGTATATGCACGCACCTATACACATTCCTACACACAATGATTAATGATCAGGCTTGAGTGGGTTCACTCCTCTAAAAGCTGCTGTTGGAGCCAGGACTGATTTCCGCCGCGTGACTGGAATGTTTTTTTATGCACGTGTGCAAAAACACACACATTCTCGAGGACACACTTGTGAGGATACAAAAAA
>CAEMYA010002140.1:6603096-6617873 GCA_903131615.1 Diplodus sargus | reverse complement strand
AAAAAAAAAACCCGGTCCTTTTGTACTCAAAATGTTCTGCTTACTCTAGCATTAAACATGGTGGAATACCCTGAAATCTGATTTTGACACTGTTTGACATTTTTGGAACTTTATCACGTTATATTCTTAAACTTCAGATATAAATAACACACCGCTATTCAGAAAACTGGTTTGTCTCATGCAAAGATTTCACATGCATGCTAACTTTTTACTCTGCTACAGTAAATGTCTCAATATTCAGGCAAAAACAATCCATACAAAAATGTCCCTGACAGAGTAAATCTTTAAATAAACATACATACATTCTGTGAATTTGCTTACTTGCCAGGAGTTATCCTAGATTAAAAGATACACTCACGTTAAGTGCATGCTAAGTGTAAAGCCCCAGCTGGCAGCAGAAGAGGTTAGCTTATAGTAATTATGTAAGATTTATCAGTCAGTGAGCCTTGGAGGTGCAGATTTTATTAACATTCGAAAAGAGCTAGTTTATGCAAGCGGTTTCCCTCTGCCTCCCTTGCTAGAGAAGCACACAGAATAGGAGAGGGGTGTCAAAATTCTCATCTTACTTGTAACATGTTTTCCAAATAGACAAGTCAGGGTGCCAGGATTTGAAGTTTGGATGTGCCAACATAATTTTGGTAATTGCTGTTCGCCTTCTTTTGGTGGGTTCCAACAAGTATTTCTGGTTGATTATCAGATTACCAAACTGTCTTATTATTTTTCTTAAAATTTTCAAAGCTTATTATTGAATTTATCAGAGAAAGTTTATGTTTAAGTGGCACACATGGGTGGGCATGCAGGCTGTTGTGCAATAAGGAGACACAGTATCATGCATTGTTTTTTAGTAGTTTTTTGTTTTGAGTTTTTCGCTGGATTGTGTAGGCCAGAGCACCCATTTGTTTAGAACACAGACATTTCAATTCCATCGGAGAAAACACCATCTTGTTTGAATTATCTAGTAAGACTTTAAACAAGAGCGAGAGCGGCACGATGATCTGTCAAAGCTTGTCTGAACAGAAACCGTTTATTCTACCCAGGCAATAATGAGACAATCAAGTCAGACAGTCATGTTCGGTAACAAATAGAAAAAGAATGTGCAGCTATGACATTAAACAATCAGCACATTTACATGCACACCAATAAACTGATTGTTATCTGATTTATGGAATTACCTGATTATTTAAGTGTTTGTGTACACAGCACATTGCAAAATGCTTTATCGGATAAAAGCCGTTATTGGATTATGAGAAATTTGATAAACACACTTAGTTTTTGGCCTAATATTCTGTTTCATTCAGTGCATGTTTACTGTTAATCTTTTTTGTTGTTTTTTTAGATCTGCGCATATGTGAAAAGGCAAAGAATACGGACGTTGTTTAAATGCGAGCAGATGCATTTTCTGCTCATAAGCATATCATGAAGAAGGAGAGCATTATTTTGGTGGTTTTGCAAACCCAACAAATCCCATATGTCCACATAAGGACACGCAGTGGAGACGTCATGCTACATCATGTATTCCAAATAACTTACTGAATCATGTAAACCCTTTTTTCTCCATGATGACATTACTGTCAGGTTGGGCATTTAAAGGGGAAGACTATGGAAAGGAGAGGTGGACCCAAATGCAGTACTCACGGGACAAGAGGCAGGGAATGGGAGAAACAAAAGGTGAGCTTTATTAAATTAAAGCTGATGGTAACACAAAAAAACCCAAGAAGCATGGAACAAAAAATGATTCCAGGACAAAAACCAAAGTAGCAACACAACAGCAAGAAAAGTATCAAAATAGGCTAAACAAAGTGCAAACAAAAAGCAAAGTTCAAATCAAAAATGCAAAACTCAAAGTCCAAAAAACACATATCATGGGAGACAGGAAACAGGCATGAGCATGAGCATGAGCGGACGTGGACGTGGACGTGGACGTGGACAGAGACATGAACAGATCCACGAGGTGATGCAGACAGAGACATACAATGACCGGACAAAGACAAGAGGGAAAGCAGAGACTTAAAACATAGACACTAACGATCAGACAAGAAACAGGTGAGGAGAGAGAGGAGGGAGGAGGCCAGGTGTGGTAATGATGGGGAGGAGCACAGAGGAGAAACATGGAGGGAAACAAAACTACAGACAGAGGGAGACAGAGGAAAAAAACAGACACTTAAAGGGCCAGAGACACAAGAGGGGCATGGAAATTCAATAAAGGAAATACACAGGGGAGCTTAAAGGACACATGAGACATGGAAAAACAAGACAAAAGTCATGGAAATCAAATGCAGAAGAATACAAGACATAAAGCCAAAATCTGAACAAAACCAAAACATGACTGTAGAATCATGACATGGGTCAGTTAAAAACGACCTGTTGTGAGTGATCTAGACTTCAAACATGATATTAGCCTCATAAATGTTGTTTTCTTTTTCAGAAAAGGAATGCATATTTTTAATCTTTTTTGGGTATTTAAATTTACACACGTCATTTTTTTAAATTCAGAACAAAAGTGAAGGAGGTAAATGTTCTTCCGGTGGTTCAGGATTGACCAATTGTATAAGTGGGTGGAGGTGAGTTTGAGAGAAAAGAACACTGTTGATATGCATTAGCCTGATGAATAGTAACTTAAGTTTCACATCTCCCTGTTTCTCCCAACTAGTTGCTGATGGCTGCTGTATAATTACCACCCTCCTGGCGCGAAATCTATCGATGTCCTGTGTGGCCTCTTCGTCCTCCACTTTCCAGAGCGCCGACATGGCTCCCAAAGAATAGACAACACCTTAGCTCGTCATTTATTTAAGAAAATTGCATCGCGTACATGACAGATGGCTGAACAATGTGTTCAATGTGAATGTGAAGATGATGTAAATTACATAATGGAACATGGACCCTTAAATGCAGGAAACCAAGGTCAGCTGTGTAACACTGAAGTGCTTTTTCACACGTCGTGTGACGGAAGAGCGTCTCTTTTGAATAATCACACCATTCGGGTCCATCATAAGCTCGCTGTATTGACTGAACTGTTTTCTCAGGAGGGACATTTAACGGAAGAATTAACTTTCCTGTTGATGCATCGCTTTGATTTGAGGTTGAGTTTAATTTGTGTACAATGCGTGAGGCCATTTCTCATGTACTGTGATACAAACATTTCAGTGAATAGCTAAATTATGGCCATTTACTGTACATGTAAATGCAGATATAAAGGAATCCGTGGCAGCCTGCCATGACATACCCTCAGTCTATATGCGAACCTTTGGAAAGTCTCGTTGAGAAAGCCATTAACTGAGCTATGATGCTTGTCACCCTGCATTTGATCAATGCTCGGATTTTAAAGCCTCTTTTAAAATGTCACATCTACTTAATATCACATTATTCACCAGACAGAGTCCGGGCCTTTAAGGGGTTTCAAGCCTTCCAAAGCGGAGGAAATTCTCTCTTTCATGAAAATCTGCGGGCAAATGTCACCTGAATGGTAATTTGAACATTGAACATCAAGGACTTCATGCCATTTTAAATGTCTTTTTTTCACATGCCACATGAATGGATGAAGTAAAATACAATAATAGTAAATATGTTTTCTTTCTTTTTTTTTGCCTTGAGGTTTCGATTCAGGAAAATTGCATTTGGTCCGAGTTAATGAAAAGAGAACAATAATGTTTTCAGATTGTGTGAAGAACCTTCAGTCATTCAGCTGAAGCCTGTGGGCTACGCTTCACAGCCTACAGGGAACAGTATTGTGAGGAAAGGACACAAAAATGCATCAAATCCTTATTTGCTGCTGTTATTTCATCCTCCTCCATGTACATGAAACTAGACGGCTTAACACTAGAGGGCTCACATGCATTGCCACACAGTCTTTGTTCAAGCACTGGGGCCGTTGTTAGAAATCTCCCAGTATAACACAGATGACTGTCCAATGTATTATTGATTATGCAGTATCGTGCCGAAACATCTCTTTTACAGCCTCGGACAAAAATCATCTGAGTAGACGGGATGTAACGTCTGAATTCATAAGCAACCCTCCGACATGTCTCCTGACGCCAGAGTGCAAACTGAGGACAGCGCAAACTCAGACGGAGGATTTTCCAGAAATTTTGATAAATTTAGAAGGAAGGAGGGGGAGAGGAGGCTGAAAAGGAGTGAGGGGAGGATTTTTTTTTTTAGAGAGGCTTTCGTGCGTCTGTGCACAAGGGAGACCGATGAGCATTCATATGCGGCTGTGTCTGTGTCAGCGCGTGAGCATTCCTGTGTTTCCTCATGTCAAAGTCTTGTAAAGTTTGTGTATTTCGTGTGCACGCTCCACCACACCAATGAGTTGATCCTGCAGGGTAGCAGTGCATGTGTAAAGCCTTTGCAAACTGAGCATCTGGTGTCCCCTGTGGGAGTCATTAGCAGTGAAGCTCATCCTTTTGTCACACACTCCAGTGTCTGTCCCTCACCTCTCAGCCCAACCTCAGGGCCCATCATGTCCCTGCTGCACACCTGGCTTTGCTTCCTTCTTCCCTCCGACTTCAAGGCTCCTCTGGCTGGCTGCTCCCATAGAAACTGAGCTAGATAAATAAATAGAAAGAACCATGAGAGAGTGTGAATGAGCAAGAAAGAAGCAGGGTGGAAGAAAAGGAACACAGATAGGGGAGTGGGCGGAGGGAGAGGATGAGGTCTGTCAGCGCTCCGCAACCTATTATCACCGTCCTGGAGGACGCTCTCTCTCTCCCCTCATGCATACCTCTCCACGTACAGCTGGAAACAAAAAGAGAGCTCACTCTCACTTTCTTCCTCTGCACCGGCTCCCATGTTATTTCCTTAAAATCCCTCGCCTCCCTCATCCATCCAGCCAACCAGCGCTACCGCCTGCCTTCTCTTCGCAGCCTCTCCCAAGTCCTGCCACAGGGAGAGTTGGTTATATGAAAGCCTCCTCTTCTTCCCCCTAATCTCAGCATGGCAGATAGGCTGGAGCTGGCTTCGCTTCAGATACACAGACCCCCGCACGTTTGCCTCTGCCCAGTAAAAAAAAAAAAAAACTCTACTCATAGCTGCCACTGACGGTATGCCGACACGCGCTCCACACCAGCCCAACGAGCCTCGACGCTTGTCTCCTTTATGGCTCAGCTCTGACCTTACTCAGCCTCGCGTGTGCTTAAAATGAGAAGTCCTTTTTTTTTTTTTTTTTTTTGTCTGGCTTTTGAAATTTGAGAATGCGTCCGGATGCTAAGAGGTGGATCGAAAGAGACGATGCGGAGTGCGCAGGTGGCTCGATTCAGGGATGAGCGCTGTTCCAGGAACTTCTCCGGTGGACTCGTCCCCCCGCCTCATCTACGTCCGATAGAAAATTAAGTGCGATTGATCCCTCGGGTGGATAGTTTGAGAGAAAAAAATACATCTTTCCTGTCAAAAGGAAATGCCGTTGTCATGGCCCTGAATTGCGGAAAATGTACTTGATTTCCAGGCTTGCCTGCCTGTCATAACCTGTATCCACTGTACTCACATGGGATGGTTTAGGAGCCTTCCCATGAGGACCGAGGCTATCCCTCACTGGGTCCGAGCGGAGACAGTGCAGATTGGGAATGAACTCCCTTTATGGATTTTTGCTCCAAATAAAGTGGCTCATTCCCTCCGAACGGCCCTGACCCCAACACAATTAACCTAGCAATTTGTCACTTTCAAGGGAATCCACTGGGAGTTTGGGGGAAATTGGCCAACTCGTCATCATCCTTCACTCCCTGATCGGTAATGGAAGAGAGGAGAGATGATAGATGGTGATCTCTCTCTGTCCCCCCCCCCTTCATCCCTTCTTCTCCCCCCAATTATTCATTTTTTTTACATCTTCATTATGCATCTACATGGATGTTTGTGTGGTCTCAAGGCCCAAAGCTTTTACTTAAGAATCACTGTATATCCTCCTTCACTAGCCTGTTAATCACTGCTGCATGTGGAGGCAGAGCGACGTACTGTGGGCCCTCCCCACTGGATGAAGGCAAATACCATTGATTTCCTATGAAGGCACAGTGCCAGGCCTGATGCACAGGCACACAGGGTAGATCAGGTGTTAATGAATATCAATGTTAATCTAATGAAGGAGCAGAAAGAAGACGGGAGGATAGGCAAGCTGGAAGCAGAGAAAGATGAGCTTTAGAAGTTACTTGAAGAGTGTAAACGCTGTAAATCTTCTTCAGGTCATTTGTTGATAGATTAGAATTTCAAAAGACAACATTATTAACGAGAAATTAGCAAGATTTGCTTTCAGCTTTGGAGGTTTTCAATGTTATTTAACGCTCCAAGTCCTAAATATAACCCGTAGCTTTCCTTGGCAACTATTCCTTTCCTCAGACACAGGGGAGCTTTTACTTTATCACAGCCGTTCTCGTTTAGCCTTATCCCCCTCCACTGGAGCGATTATCAGGGCGTCAGGGTGAAGCTTGTCGTCTCGACACACACCAGGTCAAAGCAGACTGTCCTCCCCTTGCTCTGCAACCATTGTTAATTCTCTCCTATTTTACACCATTGATCTTCTGCCTCCCAGCCCAAACATCCAGGTCTTTGTGGAGCTGTTAAGCTGTTCCACTACTGGACTTTCTGCCCTCTCGTTACGAGCGCAATGTCGATCCCAAACTGCCCATGAACCACCACCTGTGTAACAGAAAGCATTAGGCAAAGGTGAGGTAGTCTGCACAAAGGATGGAACAACCTTAATGAAGAATTTTCACAATTTCATTCACAGTTATTGGAAATCAATTTCTGTCCACATCCAGTTCACATTTCCCCGTATTATGTTTGCAAAGCATGCTCTGTTTATGGTTTAGTTTCTGGTAAAAAAAAACCCCAAAAAACTTACGTCCTATGATGACTGTCAAAACAAAAAAAAAAAAATGAACATATTTGTTGTGAGATTAGATGTTTTACAGGATGTGTCTCGTCCAGATATTGGAAGGGAAAGAAACGAATGGAACAAATGCCCCTTTCTGGATGTGAGCAGCACGGTGAGACTTTGCTATATGCACTTTTGACCTTAGTCCTCTAAACTACGAGACAAAAATGTCATTCATCACTGCCCCCAAACAATCCAGTGTCTCCATAGCATGGTTTTATTGTTGGCGCAGCAAAAAAAAGTAAATTCCTGTGTTACTTTTCACGTCTGCATTTATAGGTTTATTCAAAAGTTTGATGTTTCAACCTTTCTCAAGACAAAAGGATCATACACGTTTTCCTCAGAGTAGCAGCTACCATCAACAGAGGACAAAACATTAATTATTTTCATGTAGCCTATAACATAAAAAACAGGTAGATGATGCTAGGCTGCCTCACAAATCAGTCTTCATTTTCTCAGGAGACAAATGTTTGTCTTTACTCCTTCGTTCTAAAATCAACAATTGAACATTTTTTTGTTCTCTTTCCTACCAGTATGAACTCTCATCAGTGTTTGTAATGCTGATGATGGTTGTGTCGTTTGCATACTTCACAATAGATTTCTCTTGATGTCTGGGATTACAGTTATGGCTATAGAGTGTGAACAGGGGTGGGCTGAGCCCACAGCCCTGGGGGGCTCCAGGGTTTAAAACTTACTTCAGAATAAGTTAAAGCAAAACACTATATTGCCAGTTTGAATTAGGCACAAAACTGAGTTGATTAAGACAATGATAAGATTGTGTTTTAGTTAAAACAAACCCTCCGTTGTCAAGAAAGGGAAACAATGGCTGTCAAGGTTAAAATAAAAATAAAAACTTCAACCTGTGTTCCTGAGAGCCAATTAAAAATCACTTTGCAACTACAATCATGTTAACATAAAAAGATGTTAGCAAGCCAAACACAATAAATTACGTGTATATCATCAAGGCAATTGGTCTGATGAATGACTAAACAACAAACACAACTCAATCCGTGCTCAGCAACCCCAGAGAATCCTTCATCCCCCAGCCATCCCTTTTCTACCTGTTTATTTAGCCAAGATCTGCTGTGGCAACAAGGCATGCAGAGAAACTCTGACACCCTTCTGCTCAGCAGTGTCCTCCAGCCTCTCCTGGGGGACAGTTAAGCGCTTCCAGGTCAGCTGATGTCCTCTCTCCAGCGTGTCCTGGTGTGCCCTTGGGTCCTCTCCTTCTCAGTCGCCTCCACAGCACCTCTAGGGAGACAGCAGGGAGCCATTGTTGCTTATTTGCTATCTCGCAGTGCAAAGGTGCAGTGTCTCATATCTAAAATAAGCGCCACTACTAGTACATGACGACTGAAAAAACTGCTGCTGACAGAAGGTAGCTGTGACTTTTTCGCTACATGTACACCTTCATTTAGAAGTTTAATAGCATCGTGGATGAGTTCACTTTATATTTACTGTGTATTCACTAATTTTGGTGGGCTGCAGCATCGTTTTAGTTGTAAATGTTTTGGCAACAGTTGAAAAGTGAAAGAGATACAACAGTAAACATAACTGGAACCTCTTGGGAGGAAAATACATTTGCGTGATCACGTGATCACACAAACCATCTTTCCAGGCTTCAAGGCATGTGTTGAAATCACAGAGGCGTCAAAGAAAATCAGCCGGCAGCAATGCTTAATTTAGGTGTGGTGACCAGCGAGACAATCAACTGGCAGTTTGAAATCACAACGGCGGCTCCTCAAGAGGATAGGGTAGCTGATTAACTAGAGAATCAAAGGCTTTTCTTGTTCGAAACTCTTCTGGCTTCTCTTCTGGCTTCCACAAAGGATTGGAGCCACTGGCGGTAATACTCTCCAACTGTTGATCTGATTGGGCCCACAGATGATGATAGACAGATGGTACGTCCAGTCACATGCATAGTATTTTTTAATGGTTCCGTCTAACAAACCATCTGGCGTGTCAGGTTTGAAATTGCTCAGATGTGGAAAGGTTTTCTAACATAATAATCATGTATCATAAAACTTGAACTGTTTTTAAAACTTGAAGTGATTTTACTTGAAAAGATTGGGGATACTGACTAGTGCACCAGGGACATGAATAGCATATCAAAATCCATATAGCTATGCAATTGTGGAAAACATTTAGGATAATGCAAGCACACAACTAAACAGCATAGATAACAAATGTCTAGTCATTTTCTGTCATTTTAATGCCGACGTGTTGTGTTTGTAACACTGATTTAATGGACTAGCATTATCCTCATTTCCGTATACGTTTTGCTCCTCTTCAGCTTACACTTGTTTTGCCTGGCATAGCTCACTAACTTCACTTTGCCCAGGCGGCAAAGGCATTAAGCAAAGATCAGCCTTCTGTCGATCCCCAACGGCATAATTTATCCAATCACACAAAACCGGCTCACCTCTCAGCCAAGGGACATTACTGAATATGTATAAATAAAAATTCCAAGTGGGAATGGATTATTTTCATTATTATTTTTTTATTTTCATTATGAATTAGAAAATGGTCAGTGAGCCACACAGCCCCCAGGCTATAAGTTTAGTATTACTGGTCTATAGCCAAAGTAATAGTACCACAGCAGTATTAAAGCTAAATGCTCAAATGTCAGCATGCTCTCAATGTCAATGCTAACAGTATGACATTTAACAGATATGATGTTTATTGTGCTCATTTTAGTATGCCAGCATGTAGCTCATTTCAACCTCCTGGTGGTGCTGGAGGAATATTCTGGGTTGAGCCCCAGTCATCAAAATTCACCCGCTGGAAAAACAGGATTATCTGTCCAAATTCTTTTTCATAACAGTCCATCAAATTTTAATTTCCAAGGGTTGAGGGGCGGACTGGCCAACGAGCCAGCCTCGCCTTAACTAGTGAAACCTGCTATCAATCATACAAACCCCACACCTCACACATGAAGGATCAAGGTGAGTTGACTATCACGTACAACATGTTCAGTCGGGAAACCTCTGCAGTTAATCCACAAGACCAAACAAAATGGTATCAAAGCACTGCTTTTGACGCCAAGCATAATCAAAATGCGGCACACACATCTGCTGCTAAAAGAAAGGTTGCTGGTCACTCTGTGTAGCGTGGACTCTGTGCTATCAAGTGCTTTAATCCCCGATAGTAATTCCTCAAAGATATTACTGATGAACAACAGACTGTAATTAAGTTGATAAATCTTCCTCTGAAATCTCGGGTAAAAATTGTCAGTTTGGAGATCAGCGCGGACTGTGCGGGAGACGAGGGGTCAGGCCTCGTTGCGCTGATTAAGAGATGAGATTTCGCGAGTTGAATCCGTTATTTATAAAAGGCTCCGCAGGATTGCTGGTTCGTGGAGATGAGAGTTGGGAAAACTAAGCAGCTCTTGCATCCTTACACGCTGCTTTCTGATACATCAGCCTGAAACCCTTCGTAGTGCTGTGGGACATTTAGCAGCATCTCAATTATGTAGAGATTTCCTGCACTTTATCTTCGCAGCCCGAGCGTTGGCATTCAGTCACGGCAGGGGTATTTCGCGTTTACCGTGTTATAAAAGGGTCGTAACAACAGGACACGCGCATTTACACTGTATATGTATATTTAGGACAGCATAAATTTGTGCTGCACATCTCAGTTTGCTGTGACGCCACAGTTCTCATCAAAGCAGGAAAAACTTGAAGCTAAGCTATGAGCTCCAGCTTGGCAGACGACAGGTGACAGTTGAGTCTGCCCTCAGAGCTTTCTCTTGCAAAGATTCCACCCATCCATCCATCTGTCCATCTTCCCCTCCCTCTCTACATGCTCTCCCGCCTCTCGCCGTTACCCATGCTACATTCCCCAATCCACCCTTCACCCATCTTTCACAGCTTGTGGGGCTGGATTTGACTCAGCCAAAAGCTCTCCGACTCTCTGAGGGAGTCAATAATTCTATTTCACCACTCTCAGACCCCCCCTTCCACACCCACTCCTCCATCCCCCCCCGCCCTGGTCCACACGCCTGCATTATCCTAAGCCAAAGCATCCGAGGTCTGTAACGTAAGCCTCTGCAGTGCGCCTCATGTTTCATAAAGAGATAACGGCCACTAAAAATACCCATCGTGTGTGGAGAGATAGCCAAAGCATTAGGAGAGGTATCTACGGCGAGCAGCCAGCGAAGCACAGTCTCCTTTAATTCCAACCACAGACATCTAAGAAAAAGAAATCAGGATCCCATAGACCCAGCCGCAGATACTCCTCTATGCAGAGCCAGATTGAGAATATTCACATAAAACAGCCCTGTGTGGATGCATTATTAATATTAATCTGCTCCGAAAACCAAGAATAGAAGAGAAGAGTAATATTTCCACTGAAAGACGCACTTATCATGTATCATGCAGTGAAAAACACACAGGAAATGTGTGTGAAAGTGGCGACATGAGCACATGCCGAATGTTTCTGAGGAAATCCAGGAAGATTAGTTGTGAAATCATTTAGACTTGATAAGACAGGTTCCCTACTGTAATCTGAAAATGGAAATTGAGTTTGATCTCTCACTTGTTTTTTTTCTTTTTTACTCACAGAGCTTTAGATGCTATCTTAACCAAAGACTGATCCATGTCAAGGATTGATCCTTGACTACTACAGCTGTTAATACGATAATCACCTCTCATTACGAGTAAAACAAGCCCTGATGTAACACCATCCAGGTGTATAATACCTTACATAGCTTTAACGGCACTGTGTAGGAAAAAAAAAAAAAGCTACAGAAGAGCTGTCATCACATTTCCTGCTGCTTCAACGCATCTGAGAATCACTGAGGGGGGTCTGTCCCCCTCTCTATCCACACAAGCCTGGGGCACAGCATGGTGAGTCTGTTTGCACCGCTGTTTTTATCGATGCTCACAGAGTACCAGAGGTGCAGCTGCGAGCACACACACTTCCACACTAATTGGGGTGTCGGTAGTCATCCTAACTCTCGGAGCTGCAGCTACTGCGCACACATAACCTTAAGTTACAGTACATGTGGCTTGTTAGAGAGACACTGCGAGTAAAACGGGAGAGAGATCAGGAATGTTTTGGCTTTGAGCGAGTGTTTGTCTCTCGATCCATCTGTGTCAGAGCTAAAGAAAGAAATCAACCCTGCTTTACTCTGGGGGGTATCAGGAGAGCTTACAATTATGATGATGTTTAATTTGTGCGAGGTGAATTACGACACAAGCTTTTCCTCCAGCTACTCTTCGGCATCTCAGCCCTGATGTGGGCAAGTTCAACCGATTCTATTAAAAACTCATCAGTTTTTAAAATGGCTTGACCCTCAGAATTATCAGCAGCGATCAATTATGCTTATTTTGCTGAAGAACTCTGACTCCATGAAATATGTCGGCCTCTCAGCAAAAAGTTTCTGATTTCTAGTTTGTACGATGTCCATCGTGTCAGATGTCAGACTTCTTTCTCCGATTCAACTTCTTCCTCTGCCACTTCCTTACATTTTCCCTTCCTCTTCTTCATCACTACGCTCCCACATTTTTTCTTCATCGTCCTCCTTCACTCGCTCTTCTCAGCTTCTCTTTGGCTTGTTTTTCTGCTATTTCCTATTCCACTTCCACTTCCTCTTCTTCTCTTGCCACATTGACTTCCACTCTTTCTCTATATACTTTCCACTTCCAATTCTTCTTCCGTATCCTCTTTTCCTTTCACCCCTTTTTCTCTTCTCTTCTTTGACTTCCATATCCTCCTCTTCCCTTACTTTTCTTTAATTTCTCTCTCTTACTTATATTTCTTCTTCTTAATTTCAACTTCCATTTGTCCTTCCAGTATAGCGTTTTCTATCACTACCTCTTCCACTAGCTTTTCCTCTTCTTTTCTTTTACATACTCCATTCCTCCACCAGCTCTTCTTTCTCTTTATCCAAATCAGCTTATTTCCTTTCAACTTTCACTTCCTCTTCTTTCTCTGCCACTGACTTTAGATCTTGATTATCCTCTAATTCCACCTATTTTTTCTTCCTCTTCCTATCCTTTGACATCGTCCTCTATTTCCTTGTCCACCTCCTTTTCTACTTCTTCATCCTCTCTTCCTTTTCCTTTCTGCTCCCTTTCCTTTTCCTCTTCATCTCCTTCCATCACTCACTGCCTTTCGCCACAAGTCCCTACCTTCTTCTTCAACCTATTATTTTCCTTTTAAACCACTGTCCATCTCTACGTCCATTTTTTATCTAAATTTAAACTTTCAATTCATCTTCCAATACCACCCATTCTTTCACTTCCTCTTTCACTACCTTTTCCATTTCCAGCTTTTACTTTTTTCGTTATCTTCCTCTTCCACTTCCTGCTCCTGTTTTCACTTCCATTGTATCTTCCTCGTCCCATTTTACTGTCACTCCTACTTCCTTTCCTCCCTCTACTTATACCATCTTTGCTATTTGCCTGTCTTAGTTTTGATATTCCACAAATTATTCTTTTCTTCTTCCCCTTCTTCCATTCCTTTAGCAATCTCCTTCTTCTATTTCCATTTATGAGTTCCACTTTTCCTCCTCTGTCCCTTACATTTCACTTTCTATACTTATGTACTCCCACTTCATCATCTTCCACTTCCTTTACGCCTTTTCGTTCATGTTCCACTTCTTCCTATTCGTCCTGTCTTCCGTAAACTTCAGCTCTTCCTCCAGTTCCTTCGCAACTTTTTCTTCTTTTGCTTCCCTTCACACTTTGCTTTCGCAAGTTGCAGACTGATTACAAATTACACAGTTCCGGTTGGCACAAACAAGGCGCAGACTTCAGTTTGACAGCAAACAGATTACAACTGCCGTGGCAAATGCTCGAACCATTTCCACTTCCTTTAGATCTTCTCCAGACCAGACCAGACTCTCACCATTTGGATTTCTATCAAGCCAAAGTGGGTGTCGAGTCATCGCTTGTGCCTCATCTCAGCTGGGATATGGATGGTAAAAGATTACTGTGGATACACTCACCCAGCCTGCCTCACCAGTCCAGCATTTCATCTCTCAGTGTGATTAAATGGAAGACATTCACCCCCGATTTGTTAATTCATCAAAACGGTACCTTGTGGGGCACAGAGGCTGTATTAATCACATTTTGGGCAAATTCATGTTGGCTTGCATAAAGCTCAAACAGGCATGCATTACAGATTAGTCTTCTGGTGAAGGTGCCTCACCAGAGACTCATCGCATTAATATATTACTCCCGTCACAAGGTCTGAGGAGAGAAAGAATGAGAGTGAGAGACAGAAAGAGGCTGTTGATGGCGAAAGACAAGTGATACAGTGAATACTGATGATGAATCTATATCATCCAAAGATCTATGAATGCTTTTTTGAGAAGCAAAACCAATTTAAGATACAATAAATGGAGTCAAAGATATAAAACCTGCTGATTTGTGAACTTTTCTCACAGCTTATCGGCTGCTGGGAGTGAAATGCAATCAACTGCAGAAAAGCAGCACCTTCCCCTGTAAGGAATACGTTTTAAGGCTTAGGAAATTCCCACAGGGGAGGTGGAGGTAGGGGCTTGTTGGCCATCTTGTTTTCCTCCTCTGTCGTCTAATTTGTCTCATAATGACAAGGTTTTATAACAGTCATTAGAAGGTAAATCCCCTTGGCTGAACTTGCCACTGTAAAGCACTGGCATTCAGGGCTTGATAAATGAACACTCAACACTGGTTATTATGATGAATGGGAATTTCACACTGGTAACAGTGCCAGGTGTGGGGGGGAGGGGAGTCTTAAAGAAATTCCTCCTAAAAGTGCTGCCAATGGCAAATTGGAAACGGATAGAGTCAGTTGAAAATTCACTGTATTGGCTTTTTATTTGATTGTTGGACTTGCTTAAAGTTAAGCCAGGGTGTAGGGTGAGGAGTTTTCATGAAATATAATATCCATTTAAAAAAAAAAAAAGTTAGAAAAAGAAGTCCAATACTTCCAT
>CAEMYA010002140.1:6580299-6602979 GCA_903131615.1 Diplodus sargus | reverse complement strand
AGGGCAGAGAGAGAGAGAGAGAGAGAGAGAGAGGATGAGCCAAAAGGGATAGGGGAGATGCAGAGGCGAGAGTGGTACAGTATAGGGCAATTTAATCACAACCATCTCGGCTGGATAATAAGAGGAGCGAGAGAATATAAATAGTGAGCGAGAGACTAATGGAGCTCATTTTAGGAGAGGATTTAACCTATTTCAGAGAGAATCCAGGGTAATCAATTAAAAGTGCTTTAAGCCCAGGCCTCGACTTTAATTACTCTTCAAATGTGATTATTCTCTGACATGCTACCTTAGCCCTAGAAATAGATATTATACGAGCTACATGAAAGCGTTGGGTCTGATGGCAATGATGGTTGAATGTGAATGTAGTATGTCAATTCTGAGGTGGCTTTACAACAGATTCTTTCTTTTTTTTCAATGTTTAGGACCTGTCACTGTTGTTGCGTTTTTATCACTGTCACGATGTTCATTACTCCCTAGTGATAAAAAGGTCGCAATATAAGACTTCTATATAAGACTAGCCACACTTTCTGGAGAAATAAACATTTTTGACACATTTTGCTCTGATCAGGAGCTGGTTACAGACGTGAGAAGAGGTCAGAGATTACTTTTCAACTTTTTGGGATGACATGTCCAATTTGTGAGATACTTGAGTCTCATTTCCAACTCATCAGAACTGATGTTTTGGGTTTGAGATGGGAATGTAACTCAACAACCAACCATTGAACATACTGGACCTTTAAAAAGTGGATTTATCTTTGGTGTCACCTGGTGTTAATCAGCCTGACTGCAGCAGAGATTGTTGCAAATAAACACATATTATCAAACTCACTTTGCTTCTGGTGAACATACCATTAAACGACTACCATTACTGATAAAAATCCATCTGATGTGACTCAGGCACAAATGCTCATGGATGAGGAAATGTTTTAAAGTTGTGCTCATGCTAAGTTCAGTCTCGCTCAGCGACTTTTCCTACTCTCCTACTTTTTTGGCCATGCTTCAGGTCTATGGATGTTAATATTGGCCTGTCAGTTGGCTGGCCAGTGCACCACCCCGGTCACGACTGCAATATTTCAACTACTATTTAATGGATTGCTGGACATTTTGTACAGATAACTGCTTTACTGAAAGGCCAAATGAGAATGGCTGTGATTATGTATAAGCTAACTCTGTCTCCCTTCTGTATATCTGCATAAAGGATCAGGAGTAGGTAAAAGCTATGAGTTATTATTAGGAGTGTGAAAGCTAACAAGTTAAAGTACATAAAAACCCTCCGACACTGAGAGGTGACTATTGTTGAACTTTTGTTCCGATAACCAATTACTTCTATTTTGAGATGAAAAGAATAATGAAGTGAGTATTTAGCCATGTTAGCATCATGAGTCAGGGGAGGGCATGTCTGCCATGTAGTTGCAAGTCCACAACTTTGGTCCAGACTCTGAAAAACTATTGACATTTTCTAGAGACACTCTAAGCCCCCAGAAGATGAAACTTATTGACTCTTGTTGTTGGCACTTCATGAAATGTCTGAATAACTATTGGATGGATAACCTTGAACTTTGCAGCACACATTTGTGTACCGTTCAAAAGTATTTCTCATAATTTTTTAAATGTAACTTTTCATGTAGCACCATCATCAGCTCAGAATTTCAAGTTTACAACCAATTAACATTCCTGTCAGCCTCAGCTGTACCTCATGTTCACTGCTAATTAGCGAATATTAGCATATCAAAATTCTAAAGTAGGATGGTGAAATTAGTCAAAAAGAAATTCATTTTCATTCCAAATTTGTAGTATCCTTGTCCAGATCGACACTGTTCTCCAGGAGTTAGCATTCTGAGTAAAAATATGAGTAAGAGCTTCTGTGAGAGCCGTTGCAGTTAGCAATCCCCTCCCTCCTCTCTACGTCACAACATGAACGCGCAGCAGTAATCTCCAGGCATAGCAGCTCTTTATGGAGTTCTCGGTCCTGATTGGATAAATTGAGCAGAAGATTAAGATTTAGATTGGCTTTATTTATCCCAAAACGCGAAATTCACTTGTTACAACAGCTCAAGATGCAATAGTGGAGGAAAAAGAATCAGAAGAATATACATGAAGTTAAATAGAAAATAAATAGGAAAACACAATATATTTACAAAAAACATGAAGATATTTACAAAAACAAGTGAGTGGACAGGTTATTGATCAGGTAGTGCTTGAGTTAAACAGTCCGATGGCTGTGGGGACAAATGATCTGCGGTGGCGCTCCTTCTTACACAGTGGGTGTAAGAGTCTGCTGCTGAAAGAGCTGCTCAAGGCTTCCACGGTCCGGTGCAGGGGAGTGAGAGAGGTTAGCCATTATTGACGTCATCTTGGCTAACATCTTCCTCTCAACCACCACCTCTATGGGGTCCAGCGGACAGTCCAGGACAGAGCTGGCCTTTCTAACTAGTTCAGTCTCTTTCTGTCCCTGTCCGTGCTGCTACCTCCCCAGCAGACCACTGCATAAAGGAGCGCTGATGCCACCACAGTGTCATGAAATGTTTAAAGTAATGTCCTCTGCACCCCAGAAATACCAAAGACATTGGTTACTAACCAAACAGTCTTTAACAGTGATTACTGTTGAAATATGTAATCCCACTTAAACCATGGTCACTTGCCAAAGAAAAGAAATTAAAAAATTAATTTATATTTTCATGTGTTTTACAATCAAAATATAACGTTTTTCACAAGTCATAACTTAGTTTCCCTGGTACCGCCTGAGGGTTTGACTGATACCTGGAACAATCATTACCCTCCGGTAAGGTTCTTATGCAACTGAAACATTGTTCACTCCTCCAGTAAGTAGGACGGACCATAGATACGACTTGGCAACAGGAGATCTTCTAGTCCCCAAATCAATATCAAGATTTTCACGAACAAATGATCGGCCGTGTGTAACGTTACTGTGGCCGCAGCCTGAAGTAGAGAGCTGAACAGAAAACATGATGTGAGATTACTCGAAGGTGTCCATTTATCAGGAAATAGTGGACACCCTGCAGCCAATCAGAATCGAATATTCCCCCAGACCATGGTTTAATTGTTGTTCTACAGACCTGGACTTTGATTTGTAACTTACATGTGCAGTAATTGAACTAAAATGATTTACAAAGAGATACAAAACCCAATAATTGTCTTAATTTTTGTTGAGTGGCGGACCTCAACAGCCCACCTATTGGTGGTGCAACAGCCTAGCATCCTCTCCCCTCCAACAGTGTCAGAAACCAGTTCAAATCTAAGCCTTCAGGTGTTCAGTCAATATGTGCTCACGGTCCCAAGGACTCTAAGGAGGTCTGTTACAGTCACGGCACCAGTCTAGAGAAAGGCCTGTTTGTTTGGCAGTCAACCCAACACTAATCCACTACTCTGACTGGCTCTCAGAAGGGCACAGGGATAGAAATGGCTGGAGGGCATACTTCTGAAAATATGCAACTCTGCACTCAAATATAGTCCCTGAAAGACTATGTGTAATGTTTTATGTTGGCAGAAACACCGATGTGTACCATTGAGGAAATGTGCACAGTCAAAACACACACGAGCAAGATGATGATACACAATGTGTAAATATTAGGAAAACGTCCTGATGCCCGTTTGTAGGGATGAAAAAAGAAACAGAACAGGAGCTTTAATTTTGAGCTGTTAGCTTTGTAAAGCTCCCTGTCATCTGTCACATCTGATAATCGTGAGCACAGAAATTATGCTTTGGGCCACATCTCCCTCTATTTTACATCTTTCATACAATCCCAGCTGGGCAAATTTAACATCGTGTGGCACAGGACAAGAATGGACAATGACAATGACTAAAAGTGATGCTCAGTGGCACACTAGCATTTTCTTGAGTGCCAATTCAAGAGGTCAATCAAACTGAAGTGATGGTAATGGGAATGTATCTGTGCTGACGTTCGTATGCTACCATAAGAGGGGTTGTCAAACAGCTCTCCAAGCATTTCTTAATAACGGTCAATAGGCATACTTTTCACCATTACGATTCTCCTTACAGCAGCTTAATGTTATACTACATGTCACTGAGCTAAATGCACTGCAGAAAAAAACAAAACAAAAGATTAAGTATGTATTTTGGCTTTTCCGCTGGCACTGAATCTCTGCAGTTTATACTGCTGCGTCCCCGTTTGTACTCGAGACATCTGCTTTATTTCACTGTTTCATTCTGTTTGTTTTGCACTACTTTGTTAAAGGAGACATATTAAGCTCATTTTCAGATTCATCATTTTATTTTGGGTTACTTCTATGATAGGTTTACATGATTTAGTGTGTTTCAGAAAACACATCAGTTTTCTCATACTGTCTAGTGCAGCAGCACTGTACTCCCTCTGACGGACTTGTAAAAAGTCCTTTTGAACTTTCGAAGTGGGAAATAATGAATATTATGTAGAACCTCGTGGGACTTCTTCTACATGGAAAAAGTACTTTGAGCAAACTATCCTGAGAGACAAAGGAAACTCAAAGATAAACAGGTGGCTCAACGTCACTCCAGCGGAGTCTTTTCAGGGTTACTGAGTAACAACCACTCATCTTAAATTTGTTCTACAGTTAATGAATAGTGATTAAAATTAGATTTAATCTGTGAGTACGAGTCAAAGCACAACACACGGTCCCACTGAGCTCTGAGTGTTGCATGTCCCTTTTTTAACCTTCCCTTTTCTTTTTTTCTACTTTCAATCCCTCCAGCTTTGGGTCAACTAACTTCTCAATATCTCCCCTCCTAAAACTGATTCGAGACAACAACCATAGCTGCACATTCACAGCTCTCCACTCCCATGCCACTGGATGAGCAGTGTGTGACTCAAAGATGGCTCGACTGACGGATTATATCCCTGTTGTCGGTGCCTCACTGGCGGCCATCGGGCGGACGTGTTTGATGAAGGCATGTCAAAACAGTTGTCGAGTTCCCAGACTAAGGAGTCCACACTGGGGGAGGGGCCAGATCATGTCAGCCTCAGCGCTGTCTCATGCGTGGTAAAGAATTGTGTGTGAATGCAAAGTGTGGCGAGAAAAGTGGTGGGAAGAACCTCACCACTGAATGCACTGGATGTTTGGCTTTTATTCTTAGAAAGCACAGTTTTGCTGGTTTGTTTGGAGCCCCTAAAAAACATGCTGACTAACTGTTCTCAGGCGACCTTGCATCCAGTTTGAGTGTGTTTGTGTGTGTTGGAGGTTGGTAATAAAGAAAAAGGTGGGGGCTTCTATAGACGCAGAGCAGCTTAAGTTTAATTGCTTGTGGTGGCAGTCAAAGTCAATATGCTGGTCAATGGCCCGTGCATCCCGCAGGTTCATTTCCCCATAATTACTCTACATGCGCCCGGCCAATGCATAAGTCTGTCATCATTAAAATAATAAGAATGGGTTGGGCAAGGAGAAGTGCAGGAAGAATGGAGGAACAAATGCAAAAGAAATGAATGAATCAATACCGCAGACAGGAGGAAGTGATGGCCTGGCACAGCAGAGACACGGAATTAAGGCTTTGCGGTTTCTCATATACATGCATAATCATATGCAAACAATCGAATGCATGTACACGTGCAATTACACACACATGACTTAATGTGGCCAGAGCTTAACTTTGAGCAAACTTTTTAAGAAACAGCTAGTAGAACTCTCCACAGACCGGCAGCTCCCAGAGGTGGGACCAGGACAGGAAAACACCGCCTCCAAGAAGACGGAGGTAAGATTGCCAAAGGAAATACTGTTCCAGTTGTTTTCTTGCCAGACTCCAAACCTGGCAACCTGGGACTGAGTTAACAAGGTAAGAGTTCACGGCAGCTAACTACATAGAGCAGCAGTTAGCACTATCTGTCTACCAGGAAGCTCTTGTTTTTGTTCTTGGAGGCTACAGCTTTGGTCCGGATGTGATCATTGGGAAGTTCCTTGTTATCCATATGTTTGTTAGCAGTTCCTTTAGCAACAACTAAAGCTATCTGTCCAGAGTTTCTTAAGGCAGAGCAGCCTAAGAGCAGCAAAGGGAAAACCAAACAAATATTTTCTGAAATAGATTTGTGGTTTTGCACATTAATCACTGAGGTCACTCTTCTGCCAGCAGTCTTCTTTTTATACATCCATGGCAGCATCATAAAAATAAAGAAAGCACTGATTGGAGGAAAAAATGGCAGGAGGGGTCATCAACATTTTAAATGACATTCCAGAAACTTTCCAACTCTGAAATATCATTTAAAAAAACTTACAAAAGGGCTTTATTTTACCGTATAGGTGAGATACAGAACAAAACATACGTGATAAAAACAGGTTTTGACTTCATGGCAACTTTAAGTGAGTTTTTAAAAATGTTAAAAAGGTAAAATAGGAATAAAGGGAGAAAATGCATCACAAAGAAAACGGTTTGCTTGGAGGAGATGCTTTTGTTCAACATCTGGTGGCTAATTTGCTTTTCGATGCCAGCTATTAATGGTTGTTTTTCTTTTTTTTAATACACATGGATAAATTCAAATGCAAAGGCTCATGGCGAACACCGTTATGATGTCTGGTACATCTGACTGCACATCGTGAATGACAAGGTCATAATGAACACGGCAGTATGAATAACAACTCAGCAAATGTTGTTTTTTTTTAATGCAGCTGCCAAATTAATTTCTACCTCAAGCAAAATGAGAACTTGTTTTTTTTTGTAATAACGAATACGTGCAATCAGATTTGCCTCTTCCTTTCATCCCTCTTAATTCATATTTTGGATCAAAAATACTTGGACGGAAAACCACTTATTGACAGAAACGTAACAAGCATTCTCAAAGCACCAGCTCGGCTCATTACAGTTCCCCTGAACCTGCTGGATGCAGTGCAATACGGAAAAAAATGTAAAGCGCGCGTGTGTGTTTGTGTCTGCACTTGTGCACATCTGTGCGTGCAAAGTGGTGTGCGTTCGCCCAGGCGAAGCCATGTGTTCTACAGTTGCTGAGTGTAATCCTCGGCCTTTACCAGCTGCCCACAGGTCTTTCAAATAACGTCTCACTCAAATTAAAAACAGGTGGACACAGTTTGATTAGCTTGTTAAAACACACCTGCTCCTGAGGGGCGAGGCGTGACACACACATATTACACACACGCTAACACAGACCCTATACACTTTCACACAGGCACACAAAACATATTGGGGCCTGCGGAGCCAAGATAGGAGTAAAAATTGGCATTCTTAAAGTGTTTTTACAGTAAAAGACAGCAATACTAAGCTCCCCAATGCTCACGGGGACAATTATACATAAAATAGACAGTATGCAGTGGACACAACAGCTTACAGTCATTTTTCTTTACTGTACTGTAAAATTGTTGGTACCCATTTAATCCGAGTTTTGTTTTGAAATGTGCTGCTTGGGTGCTCTTTATAGTTTAGCTGTATTACTTTTATTTCCTGAAATAAGAGAACTGTGCTTAAATATGAGCTGTCATACTGGTGGCATCATTCCACTGAGGATTGAAGTGGAGAGATACAACAAGTTACACTGACAGTTAGGACACATTTTCTATTTAGCAACACAATAAATGTAAACGTTTATATGAGAACTGCATGGGTACACAGAGCAAAGCAACACACATCAGCGCAGCACACAGGTTCTGAATTTAATTTTTGGAAATGTTTAACACTGTTGTTGTGTCTCTATTGTACATGACTTATTTATAATGAAAATCAGCCCTCAAGCTTTATTTTTTTTCTCCTCAGTATCCCCTTTATTGCTTGAGGCAGTTTTTGTATGTACACTTATTGGCTTGTAATATTTAACTCACTTATTCACGTCTATTTATTTCAGAGTTTCCCCAGATTTGGAGACCTGAAGCTACTGAAATAAAAAAAAAAGTCACTGAAATGAACTAATGTACCATTAAATACACCAAAAATAATATTATAAGTAAATGCGTATATAAATACATAAATTGATATTTTAATTTTTATTTGCTACTTTTTTTATTTCCGTTTCTATTATCCCCCATATGTATTTGCTTTCCCATTGAATTTTTCATCTATTGTATGAATGTATCAATTTTCATGTTTATTTATGTATTTCCTTCTACATTTTGCATTTTTCAAAGTAATAGATTAATACATAAATAAATTAAATGGTCAAACAAATTAAATAGATAGATGAATCAATACATAAGCACATAAAACGGAAACATTTTTTATTTTATTTTTCATGTCACATTTAATAAAAACAATTTGTTCTTTTTTGATTTGTTTATTCGTCAGGGGCAGTGCACAGCCTCTTAGCCATACCAGGAGTAGCTGTAAACTGGTTTACATCTGTAGTACCTGGGCAGGAGACAGATACAGAAAATATCACAGTATCAAAAATAGTTACTACAGTGCAGTGATTAATGCCTATTAATGCCATTTATTCAAAGTATTATTTTTGGTGCATTCACTGACAAAGTTACCTATTCATGAAGCCATTTGTGCACTTCTGATTTTAGCAGCTTCTGTCCTCCATATACCACAGTCTGGGTTCCTATACTGTTACTATTAGGAGGTGTAAATTTAGAAATTGGGCAGACTCCTCTTATCTAATGGCTGTTAATCTGAGCTGCAGACACCAATCCTCACAATGGCGGTATTACAATACATTAATTAAGCGAATAGATGGTGTAATGATTCAGCAAGTATCTCACAGTTTTATGGTGTGCTGTGATGTTCCCACTGGCTGCATTTAAACGCACCCGAGACATTCTCTGCGAAAGCCTTTTATGGTATGCCAGCAGGTTAACAGCTATTTGAAAGCCCATTGAGTCATTGTTACATTTAAACGTTCTCAAACATGAAGCGTTTTATTCCGGTGGCAGCCTTTACTTCAGTGACCAGCATGTAAAAGTGCATGAGTGTGTGTGTGTGTGGGGCGGGGGGAGGGAGATAGCTGAGCCTATACAGTTTTGCGGTGTAATTCCCGACTATCACCAATGGGACAAGGGCAATTGAACCCTGGCACTTCATGTTTTAAATGCTCATTTATGCGTCAAATGTACCTCTGGAAGCTAATAAGACACCATAATAGATTTTTATGAAAATGCATTACATGGGAGGAAGGCTGGTGCATGTGAACCCTCTTCCCTTCCCCTCACCTCACCCTTCAGCAAATCCCTTTCAAGCAGCTGTGCTCTGACTCCATAAAACTTCTCCATATGAATATTTAATGTACGACTCATGTAATGCAAATTCTACTTTGTTTTATTTGTCCCTCTGCCCGGTCCATTATTTTGCCCAAGTGCTGCGACGGATCGCGGGACTCACTGGTGGGTGTCCGAAGGCTTCGCACACACACACACTGTCGCGTCCACAGAGACGTGACTTAAGTGTTGGAACACACAAGGGAGCGGATATAGATTGTATGCATGGTTTAGCACTGTTTGAATTGGTTGGATGTTAATGCAGTCCACATGTATTCATTATCAAGTAACTGGATTTTGGCCAGTGGGAAATGATGTAAAGACTTCTTTTTTATCGGTATGAAAATTCTCGGTCAAGTTGCTGGTGTGTCAATGGAACATATGTCTATAGTCTTCATGAGAACAACATAGTTAGCAGGAACAAGCATGGAATTGGGCATAACGACTTGGAAGTGCAATATGTGAGACCACCTGTAACTCGTTCTTAAATTCCAGTTCTACTTTGTCACACATGATACAGTATGTCCTTATTTATTACAAACCCTTTGCCTTTTAATGACTTGCTTTTAGATAATTGCTCTCACTACATTGCACAACCAAAGAACCTTCCTAAAATGAATTTCCATTTCATCACATTAGACATGCACATCAAACGATTTCTTGCACTTGCCACTTACCTCCAATATTGTGATAGTTCTTAATAAGTGCTTGAAAAAAAAGGGGTGCCAAATATCTTTGTATTAAGTATTTGGTACATTTTCAGCCGCAGTAATGAGGTAACTCACTGACTCGGACTAATCAATATCAACTGTTTAATAAAGGCCAGTGTTGTTCCCATATTGACAAAACTGCAGTCTAGTCTGCCATTTCATTATCTCTGACTCAGAATCTCTACGCTGCGAACAGGTGAGCGCAAACCATGGAGGACACACATTTATATGCTGCTCTGCTATTGCCGGCTTTTAAACAGCAGATGGGCAAAATGGTGGACCCAGGTCTGTCCAGGCCTCCAACCCTCCCCTTTCCCTCTGTGCCAGCGTTGGCTTTGCCAGGCAGAGAGAGCCAGAGAGCCAGCCCTTTTCTCCCCCTTGAGGGCTGTCTCTGTGTGGGGTGGCTAGGGCTTGGCAGGGCGATCTGTGAAGCATAGGTTGCAGAGGTCAGCGTGTGCGGTTAGTGCCCCTAGGCAAGTCAGTGCTGTATCCAAACCTCTGGCTGCTTTGGCAGAAGAAATAGAAATGTGAACGGAGGAGGGGGGAGTGATAACGATGGATGGGGACCCATGAAAAAAGCCAGAGAAAAGGTAGATTTTTAAGATATTCAAATAAGATTTGATTATAACGCTTGATCAGACAGAACACACAGAAAATTTCTCAAGAGCTATTCTTTAAGGGGACACGAAAGGGTTCTTATACTAAATGTATATATAGGAAACACTGATGACTACCATCGAACTACACTGGATCATTGAAAAGTTAATAACTTCAGGGTTGTACCGGCATGTTAAAAGACGTGGCTGCTTAGCAGGCCATGTTCAGCTGTGTTGGTAGGGACCAACAGAGGCAACTTAAGCCAAAACACTATTATAAGGAAACTTTTCTCTGGTTTTGCAGAAATCTAAGCTACTTTCCAACATTTCTTCTGACGACTGAGTTGCATCTTTTGTTTTCATTCAACTTCAAATTACGCAAATTACTATAGATCACCCACTACCATCGACACACTCCCACAAACTGTTCCATAAAACACTCGTACTCACGCTAATTTGTGTAGATGTTCAGGTTGGTAGGCAATGGAACAAACCACTTTGAGTCATATGAAGGGGGGAACCAGTCTTTAAAAACTTAAAAGCACACTGTTTTTAAGTTTTAATCTGCACAACTGTTTTCAGTGCATATTATTATATTATTTAGAATTATATGTTTACAATTATATGGTCTATTGAAGGGAGTCTCTGTTTCTCCTGACTGGACCCCTTGTCCCCTGGTAATTTCCACCTATGTTAAAATGTTAACCTTTCAGTAGCGCTGGAGGCAACAGATTCGATTGAATGACATCCAGTGACTGCCCAACAGATAGACAGGTCCATCCTTAGAATCACATGGCTAAAAAAACAGCTTAACACTGCAGTGATTCATGTCCAGTCTGCTTACAACAACAAATAAAAAAATAAAAATATAGCAATGGAAATGGCAAGAGTTCAGGTGTTGTGAAACAGTTGTGTGATTATGTAACAAATCAATATCTTCTATGAACAAATCAATACATTTGTTTGAGCTCCCTCTCATTTTAATTGTTTCCTATGACCACTTGCCGACCTGAAAGGTCATTCCACGAGTCGCTGTTGTCAGAGAAATAATGTGAACACGTTTTGGGGCCAAAGTGCTGGAAATCACTTAATCGAAACATTCTCCTGAATATTAGTATGCATGTTTCTGCACCCACCATTTCCGGCTCTCTGCAGCCACCGGGGAGCAAATCAGCAGGTCACCTGGTTCTGCTGTGTAATATCCGCAAGAAGGTGTGTGTTTCTGTGTGTGTGCGTGTGTGTGTTTGGACGTGTGAAGGGTTGGGAGAGGAGGGCTGATGTGCGAAGGAGCAGCACTATGTCTGAAATTGGATCTATGCTAGTTAGTTATTCACATCACAGCACCTTGCAGGGTTGGAATAAATGACATTTGAAAAGCACGTTGCAAAGTCATATTGTTTCTTGGCTCTCGGCCGATAAGAATGAGCATCTTTTGTAGTGTTAACAGAACTGTTTTGATGTTGCCGGTGATTTAGCAGCACTCCTCTTGAAGTACATTTCAGCTGCTCCAAATACTGACTGTAGTGGTGGGAAAAAAAAAAAAATTAAAAAATACTTGTGCTCCATTCCAATTATTCGTAAAGCGAGTACAAAAAAAGATGAATGCTATTTGAAGTATTTGAAGTCATTAGCGTAATGATTTAATTATTTATGAGTGCCTCGGCATAACTTAATATGGGGAAAGCTTTCAAGATATTATTGAAATGAAATGCAAATGGGTTTTTTTTTTTCCGTCTGTGTGCGTGGAAACGTCTGGAAAATAGATTTTCAGTCAGCTCTTTCGGTCTCGATGATGGAAAGAGAATCTAAGCTTTGTGTACATCCTCTATTGTCCTATTTTTGTCTCCTCAATTTTAAGTTCCCCTCCCTCTTCTCTCCCTATCATGCCCGAGCCTGTCAGCGCTTTCTCCTGCGACTTCTCTTACCCCCTGCCACTGTGTGCGTGTGTCTCTACATGCTATGTCTATATATTCATGTTCAAACAAAAGCAACACGAATGCAATAAGCAGAGGAGGTTGGACGGACATGAAACTCGGCACAGTGTCAGCCTCTGATAGATCGCATACATTTGAATGCAAGGGGAAGGAGCGTCCTTTTGATTCTCGACGTCCCCAGCGGAGTCTTATCAGATGGACAGACCCTCTCTGCGCATGCATTTGTTTGATATCCGTTTTTTGTGCTGTTGCCAGGTACTTTTATTCCCGGGATAATAGTGAACTTGTCAGTCAGCCTGTTCACATGCTGATTCGTTGGTTTTCTGCCCCCTCACGATCGAACACGGGGCATAATCCCCAGTGTGTTTCACTCCACGGTCAATCATGTTGAATGGCAGAATTAGAGAGGAACATGGTATAGCACAATGCCTGCAGGGCAGATCAGTACCCTTGTTACTTAGTACCTGTGTGTGAGCCTTAACACTGGTGTGTGTTCTTCCACATACCTGAAACTTACTTATTATATTCAAGGTAGTATTCATTTTACCCTCTTCTGCATGACAGCTCTTTTCCAGCCCTGTCCAGACAGCATACCTTACTCCATAATGTGCATTGATTGCTCAACCACCGCTGTAAGTCATCCACAGCTGCCAAATCCATACATGACATGGGTTGGTGATGAAGCGACGGGGAGGTGAAGCATGATTTGTGTGGCGGTCACAGCCTTCACAGTAGGTATGACAAACAGCTTCATTTCAACATTTCCTCCCTTCCTTCCTTCTTTCCTTCCTCGCTGCTCGGGGTCCTGATGCGAAAATCGGATCTCTTGAATAAATTTGGGTCGCACTTTATTTTGCACTCAAGCCGAAACACAGAAAACACAGCGTGCTTAAACACAGTCTGCGGCTTACAGACACAGCGCGATGACTTTACACAGTCGATCCATGCATAAAAATAAACACTGTGTGAAAACATACATTAAAACATGAGGATCTTCCTGTAAAGGTACAACATGTTAAATTTAACCTGGCAATTTCCCAGAAAATGCAGCAGTTAAATTAAAGTAGACTAGTGGAATAAAGTACAAGAACCTCAAAATACTGCTCTAAAGTACTCCCATTTTATTCAGAGGAAGATTTACCACTTCAAATTCAGAGTAATCAAACAATACGGGCTTCAAATAGAAGAAAACATTTTTTTTTTTTTTTGCATAGCACCAGTTTTGCATTTCTTGTCAGTGACAGTCAATGATGTCGTTTGAAAAGACAGCTGTTGCCAGCAGTTGTCAGCTGTGGCTATCAAGCCAGTAAGCTCCAAGGCGGAAGATATTTTTTGCTTTTAACAACATGTTCGTGTACGCATGATAGCTGCTTCGTATCCTGCATCCAGAAATATCCTGCATCTGAAAAATAAAACCCTAGGCTTTCGCAAGACGCAGTGGGCACATGAATGGTACGGGCAGTGTAGGGCCAGTATGAGGATGTGACAGGGTCAGGGGTGCAGCGCAGCAGCAGCAGCAGGGACAACAATGGGTCAACAAGCTAACACATGCCATCCAGTGGTTTCCTTTCACTAACATGCGTAACGTAGTACGTGAGCAGCTATTGTGAGCAACATAAGCGGTTTCTGTGCGAACGTGTTGTTAAAAAGCAAGCCTAACTCTGTGAATGGGTTTAAAAAAACAGAGCTGGTGTTTCCAGGGCCGGGCTACATACATGACATCATGCTAAATGACTAGCTCCATTTTCCTAATGAATGTATATAGAGAAATGGACACAGAACCACAGATGGGGCTTGTTCACACGGAAGCTGCTCAGTGGTGCATGAAGCCAAATGAGTTACTACCGGGTGTAAAATTACCAAGCTCTCCTGCGTAGCTTCCGCATTATTGGGCTTATGTGCGCACGAGAGACTGCCGCTGGTCGTGCGGGCTACCTTCCAGTTTAGCCCTCAGCTGACATGGGTGGGGAGATCAAATGATTTTATCATGTGGCTCCTCTATACTTTCCAAATGTTATCAGATCAGATAGATCAAACTTTGACAGTTAAATGTGACATTTTGGGGGTTTCACAATGCAGGCTTATAGGAAAAACCTGTGCCCCTGTGCATTATGTAATGGAACTTCAAACACCAGAGCTCTTCCATGGTGGGGTGAGCATTTCCTCTGCAATATGATAGCATCCTCATAAGGTCATAATCCATGAAGATCACATAGAAAAAAGAGGAGCAGCATTGTTCTTACAGAGCGATGAGTCCGAGTCTTACAGAAATATACATGAAAATTGAATATACAATCTTCTAACATAACTCTGTTTACAACGGGAAAAACATAACTGGGCAAGCAACCCAGGTTACATTTGCATATGCTTTCTTGTCTGTATAAATTTAGTCTACGGCTCACAACAGAATTTGAAGAAGAGGACTAAGAACTCAGAATTTGGGAGCAATATCTCTCTTACTCAGCACATATAGCTATAATAATAATGTTAGCTTAGGTAATGCTCACTGGGTTTCCAGTGTAATTAGTTAGGCATGCTGGTATCTGCAGCGTATGTCAGCAGATAAACATGTTTTTGCTTCCTTAAACTTTTGCTCTTGTGGTTTTTGTTGTTGGTTTTTTTTTCTTTTGGAAAGTAAATAAATAAATTCTTTATATGAAATGTAGCTCTTACTGGAGCAGCATGCACATCACTTACAGCACATGCTGAAATCCAAAGCTTCACACAGACCTGCTGTGCCTTGTCACGGTCGCTTAGTTCCAACTCATAAAACGACAGACTGATGCATTAAAATATTTAAAAGCTTTCCACGTCCCAATCACTTTCTCAACACTCGGTATTGCACACCAGACTGTGTCAGCATCCAAGACATCCACAAATTAAGCGCGAGGATCTACCAGGAACACTTGATTATACGGGGGGAGGTAAAGGTCAGGCCATTCATCACCCACATACCTGGTCATTACAGCAACACCAGTGGAAACCGTGACAAATGAACCCTTCTCACTTTAATGGACTTGGCATTCTGGTATTCTGAACGCACACTCCAGCGCAACTTGGAGTCAACAAGCCACATACGTTCAGCGTGGAGAGCTGGAGCCTTCGTAACCTCTTCAGCCAAGACCAATTAACAAGCACCTACTTAGAGGAAGGAATACGCATCGGATGAGAACGTGGGAGGGAATGGATGAATGACATAACGATTGTGTCATTGTGCAACCTCACAAAAGAGGCTTTGTGGAAGGAGAGCATGGGAAGAATTCATACTTCGTCCCCATGCCTCCGTGCTCTAATCCTCTCCAGCTTTTTGTTTCCTCTTGATTTCCATCTCCGTGCAGTTCTACGCGTGATACTGTGTGCGCCGTGTTGGATTTGTGCTGGCATTTCAGAATGAGCGCGTCTAATGCTTGTCAAATTGTAGAAACCGCAGATCCTATTTCACCTAAATATCTCCTGAAAAATTACTGTAATTCTGGCAACTACTCCAGCTGATCGCACAACTGGTGTGTTATCAGTGTGGAGACGGAGCAAAGCGGCTCCTCCAGGGACCTCGCATTTTCCCAAACTCTCCCACTGTGTTTTCCCGTTGACAGCACTCTTTGCTCTCCGGGCCGAGCTCCGAACACAAGAGCGAGCCCCCAGCGGCAGTAATTACTGCACCACTCAACCGAAATGACAAATGAATAAATGTCACAATACCACGGCCTGCTTGCTCCCTCTTTGCTCCGGCAGCCCTACACACACACACACACACACACCCATTAGCACCCAGAAATCCTCTCTTATCCACACACATACACAAGTGTTTACTGCAGGAAGGTAATCAAACAGAGCAGGTGAAGGCTGTGACAGGTGTACACACCCCTTTTGTGGTGGCAACCTAAGAGACGGAAAGAAAGAAAAGGAGAGGGAGGATGAGAGACTGGTGGATAGCCTGTCGGAGAGCAGGCAGCCATGTCCGTAGCAGCAGGGTCGTATGCCGAACGCTAATTACATTGATGAATGGCGTTGGCTGTGCATCCCACTACCAGCGATTTACAGCCTCGGTGACCCTAACTATCACCATACGTGAAGGACAAAGCACGCAGGGAAAGAGAAAGGAGGGAGTGGGAAGCTCCCTCTCCCCCCGAAAAAAGGGGAGATTTGATGCTTGTTGACATTACCCGTCTGTATTATCATCATTTCATGGCGCCCACAAAGCTAATTGAATCCGCACCTCCACCTTGCACTGAATCCTCTTTACTGCTGGCAGGGCCACCTTCATTACATTTTTTCTTTTTTTTCTTCCCCAGTAACAGAACACTTCACATTTGACACATGACTCACTCAAACACACACAGAAGACAGAACACATTAGCACAGCTTCATTTCCACTGTGGCTCACGCTGACGAAAGCCACGTAATACATGCTTGCTGGTTGTGTGTGTGCGTGTGTTTGAGTGTGTGAGTGTGTGTGTGTGTGTGGAATGCATGCCAGAAAAATGAGGAGGGACGAGGAGAGGGGCGGGGATGAATTCAAGCTTTTTGCCTGCATCATGTAAGGGACGAGACAGGGAGAGCTGAGGATTTGTGTGTGTGATTACATGTGTGAGGGCGAGGCAGAATGAGAAAAGGGAGAATATGATGAAGCCAGCACTGAAGATAAGAAAAAAAGAATGATATTCAGGCATCTCTGTGTATGTGTGTGTTTGCACATTTCACATTTTTGCGTTGAAGAGCAAGAGCAGAGTGCCCCGTGATTGATTCTCCCTCTGTTTCCCACGTTCGCATCATCAAAAGGAGACACGGTGATCTTGAATACAATTAAGAAGGCCCAGCCCTGACACCGCCGTAATCAAACAGACTGGGGGAGAAGAAATGAGGACGTCAACTCAGGCTGCTGCATCCGCACTTTCATCTATTGCCCTTTCCCCATTCTGTCTGTTTCCTGTCGATGTGAGGGATGTGTGTACAAAACGGGGTGGATGACAGGTCTAACTTGTCAGGCCTGAGTCATCCAGCATCTCGTCCGTACAATACATCCAGGAAAAGCAGGTTGATACATGTAATATTCTATATCACATGCTGGTTTCTTAACTCTGTTAAGAGCATAAGTGGTTCCCAAAGTAGGAATAATGTTACAGTACATTAAAAAAAGCGACTTTTGAATAAACATATGAAAAAAGTGAATATAAATATCTAAATTGTTAGTTTAGTATTAAAGGATAAGTTCACCAAAAATTAAGAATAAATCATTTTCCACTCACCCTCATGCCGGTGAAGTTTCATAGACTGCAGAATATTTCTGGGGCTTCATGTAAAAACAGCTGCTGAACAACTTGGTGTCATAGATGAGAATTGTTTTAAAATGTGAATAAACAGCTAAAAGAAAACATAAAATGTCTGCAGACGGCTTGTCCAGTTAAGTTGAAGCCCCAAGATCCAAAATGAATTTAAAAAGATGTGTTTTACACCCCTTTTCAAGCCAAAATCTTGAAGCCCTGTAATCCGCTTTTTTTAGTCCCCCTCTACTTCAGTTGTTCAGAATTACACCATTTTATCTTTGAAGCTCCAGAATTTTTTGTGGATTACTAAACTTCATCTGACTTTCCATCGTGATGAGGGTGAGATAATGACGAGTGAATTCCGATTTTTCAGGTGGACTTATCCTTTGAGAGCCCTGTTAGACATGATGATGACAGCGGCTCAGGGTTGCCAGTTGTCACAGTAATGCAACACACTGTAGAGTATCTGTCACTGTTAACAGAGTTTTTGAAAGTGCTGATGGACCTCTATACAGTTTAAAACAACCAGCAGAAATAAAATTTGATTGTATGCTGTAAACTTTTTGGCTAACTGCTTTTAATGGAGAGGGGAAGCTAGCCGCTCTACACCTGAATGCCTCATCTGCAGAAAAAAACCTTTTAATGTAACAATGGTGCCAAATAAGTTTAAGATATATTCAGAGGCAAAGTACTTCTCTTTAGACAGCAAAGTTATCGAAGTTATTAAACTCTTCAAGCATCAGGATCAGCGCATGATGAAGTGTTTCTTTGGTCCTTGAAAACTTTCCATTTGAACAGAACAGAAGTATCAGTTCGCTGCTAAAGTTTGGTAACAACTGGTTTTAGAGGTGCTGTTTGCTTGCGCGTTGGTCAAAGTGGTTAATTTGGTTTCTAAGCCACATTTTTTAATAAAATACATAAGCACATTCGTGAAGCACATTACAGGATCAAACAATGAGCTGCTCAGCCTTCAACCCACTCCAAATGGCAGCACGCTTAACTTTTACTGCATGATGGGTAAAATCTTACAGAAAGGAAGTTGAGCTAAATTACCTGAGAGAATTTAAACGAAGTACCGTCTGCGCAGGAACATCCAGGTGAGCATTATTAAATCAATCAGGAGGCTGCACATAACCAACATTTACATACGAAAACCATTGCACTTTAAATAAGGTGCAGGCTAAGAAATCATTAAGCTGCGTTTGGAATTATTTGTCATAATTACAATAATTGCACGACAGAAAAAAAGACTGCTGAGAGGTTTAGTGAAAGTTAAAAAGTCATTTGTATCCTTTGGCTGTGATTCTGAGCTCAGGGTGAACAAAAAAAATGCATTTCTTTTTCCTTCTAAATCATGGTGAGCAGACCAGCTCTTGAGTCGGATGCCCAAATATTTTTTTTTCATCGAAAACTAACTCTTGGCAAGAAATTTGTAAGGATGTCTGTCCATAAAAGTAAGGACACTAAATTGATTTTAAAAAAGCATTACGAACTTTGCCTTGAGGCTGCATCCGCGATCAGATGATGCAAGATAAATGTCAGCTGGGTGTTGTAAATGATGAATGGTAGCCAAAGTTATTATCGGAGAAAAACTGTGTGAAATGAAGTGTCAATCCCGTTGATCAAATCAACAATGTTTCATTCTATTTTTCAATACTCATTCAGTTTAACACTTTCATTATTAAGTCGTAAGCATTCTCATGACTCTCATTTGTGAGGTCTTAAACGATAAATTGCATCTTTTGTGCTGTGATGATGAGTGATGAATGTAACATGAGTACACTGATGACGCCTGATTCTCTTTTCATCAAATCAGCCTTAAATTAATAAGATCCATTGGTAATTTATCAATTTCTTTTTCAACCCACAGGCACTTTCATCTTCACCATCTTTATTAATTGTTTTAAAGGTGCAATATGGAAGAAATGGCCTCCTCTCAACTCCCACAAATAGGGGGCAGCATATCACCAGAGCAACCGCTAACTGCCACTTGCTGTAGCTGTGCCAAACGTTATAAGGGAAAGGCCGTGAGCTTGATAACATCATGGAGTGTCATTCTGTTAAAGATGAACAGTCTCGGAGGAAACACTGGAGGAAAGCTCCGGGTGTCATTCAGAGGGATTGGATTGATGCTTGAGGGACGACAAATATTGACAGACATTAGTTTGTGAGAAAACTTGTCATGGATCACACTGTTGGTCAAGGGGAAATTCAAGCTGTCATGTGGTGCATGAATGATACAGGCATCCAACAATTTCCACGAATACCCAAACCTCTGCTTAAAATGCGTGGGCACTGAACAACCAGTGGATTGATTGACGTTGCCTTCCTTAGGCTGCACTAGCAGAGCAACATACACATGTCAGATGTCATATTAAATGTCAAAAGATCATACAAGGATTGAGACACGGATAAATGTCTGCCAGTTTGATTCCTGTGCATTGTGGGCTTTAAAATGCAGACTCCTGTCGCAGACGGAGAATATTATTGAACTAATAATACAAAAGACAGCCACATACACATTCAAAAGAACTGATTCAAACGCTGTCAGTATAAAGCCTTTTTTGGCTCCAGGGGAAACAGCATGTAATCTGATAAAGTGGCTCCAGTTATGTCACCCAGTGGTTAAGTTGCATTCTGGGTAATGTAGGCACCAGGTTTTGAAAAGGAAGACAAATACGTTAAATGGAAAAGGCGATATCTCTACATTACCCACAATGCATCTTAGCCACTGAGTGATATCACTGGGGGAAATAAATCAGATTACACGCGGCTTCCTCAGGAGCCACAAAAACGCTTCACACTACTTGTCTCACATATGCCGTCGTACTCCAAACATGTGATCGCAATTAATGTGTAAAATTTGGCGGAGTTACCCTTTAATGGTTTGAAGAAACTTTTATCTTGATTTTAACAGATGTTTTCAGTCTACTTCTCTGTACTTCTACATCGACATGGACTGTTAAATGTGTGCAGAATGCACAATTAGCTGCTCACATTATTTGTCAGAAAGACAGAAGGAAATATGCTCAGAAATGTGTTGGCAGCAGTGTGCATATTAATGTGGGACGTGCTGCTACTGCGCAGTTTCTAAGAGGCAGTTTAAAGCACCAGTTTCTTTTGTCAACAGAAATAGGAAATACTTTTTTTTTGCTGTTCTGCTCTAAAAGGTAAAATGATGACTCCTTTCCTTTGTAACTAAGAAGAAAAATGACGGCAGCGCTGTAGAGAGTTTCAGTGAGGGTCACACTGATTACAGTGCAGAAAAACAAGCTGAACAGCAGCTTTTCTTTTTTTTTTATTCTGCTTCACTGTGTTTGTTGCTAATTAAAAACAATATGACTGCCTCCACCCTTTCAAACATTCAGTCAGACATGTCACACATATCAGCTCATCTTCTTCTCTCATCTTTGCTTCTCTTCAGCCAACAGACAAGTTCAGCAAGGGGAGGCCGGTTGCCAGGCAACAGCCCCCAGTGTATGATTAAAACTTTGATTTCCAATCTATCACCTGAGAGACTGATGTGGCTCCTTTCCTCTGATGCTCTGCAGAGCAGCTGGGATGGACTCATGCACAGCAGCTTTACACTTGCCAAATGAATCTTTACTGTGAAATGAAACATTTGGTTCACATGGAGTCGGGCTAGCCCATCTTCAACCAACTTGACATTGAGCTACGCCTTCAGAATGTCATTTTGCGCTGTGGTCCAAACTTGTGGCCACCTAACTGGGTTCATTTGGGGTTTTTTTTTGGGGGGGAGGAATTTGTCTCCCCCCTCCCGTGCGTTTGACTACAAACGAATCATCCCATCACTTTGGTCTTTTGTCAGTTTGTGCCATAGCTCCAGATAAAAGCGACTCTCGTTAGGTTACAAGAGAGATAAAAGGAAGTACAAAAACCTCATTCACGTCGGCTTTGTTGAATGACATCGGCCACACAGGTCGAGCTGTTACCACCAGGTTTCATCATTGTGATTGATACAAATCCATCTGAGATGCTCTTATGTTCAGGCTGAAGATTTTGAAAAAGGAGTGGAAGTGGAGGAAACAGATCATAGGTGTGTGTGTGTGTGTGTGTGTGTGTGTGTGTGTGTTTGCATGTGTGTTTGCGCCTCTTCAGGTCCCCAGATGATGAGCAGCGTCAACGATCCTTTACAGTTTGGCCCCAGGCAGTGTAGTGATACGTGAATGACACATTCATCCCAGGCAAGCAATGTCTGTGTGTGACGTTACAGCCGTGCGTGCGCATGTGAGCAACATGCACGTGTCTACGTGTGCACGCCACCGATCTGAGATTCATCTAACTGCTCCCCTCTGGCATCCGTGGCATCGCAATAGGTAGGAAATCTAATCTAGGGGCCAAAGATGACAACATGGTGGCATCGCGCAGAGGCAGGGACGAGACGAGAGTGAGATGAGATGTTGAGCTAAGAGGAGGAAAAAGTGGGGAGGTGAAATGGAAGGGAGAAAAGTGAGGGACATTTTGTCGCTTCAGGAGACAGGATGAAAAAATACAGGGGGGCTGAGATTGGAGTGAGGATTGAGACACAAGGGGGCTTGACAATGGCTTCTATACAAAGAGAGAAGATGGGAAAACGGGAAGTGCTGAGAGATTTGCAGAGTGTTGAAAAAACAACAGTAGACAGAGTGTTCACACTCAAGTTGGATTTATTGTACGTTTTCCGTCTCGACCAACGGGTAGCAGCTCAAAAGCCAAACAAAAAAAAAGAGGTAGCTGCCATTCACCGAGAATAAATGTTGGGAATGTACGTTTCTGCAAACCACAGATATATTGATACTTTACAATTCCTTCGCGCTGTGACAACGCTGTGCTCATGCTCCGGTTAGGTTCAGACACAGAGATACTAACTCAGTCAGGGTTAGGGTCATGCTTTAGTTTGAAATATCCTCCAGGAGTGCCACACTTACGAATGTTGGGGCCTCCCCTATATTTAAATATTTTGTGTTCTACTGGCTTCATTTCAGTTGTTACGGCCTCATTCATCATCCATTGTCCTGTAGCACTGCGTACC
>CAEMYA010002140.1:6504778-6571009 GCA_903131615.1 Diplodus sargus | reverse complement strand
AATAAATAAATAAAAATACTGTATATGAAACAATATCCTGTCTAGCCCAGTCGCCTGGAGGAAATGTGGGCAGTTAGCTTTTCTTCAAACCACTGATGCGTTCACATTTGTGTTTAAAGCTGCATCAAAGTTTTCTCAACCCTAACCAAGCAGTTTTAGTGCCCGAACCCCAACCAGACCACAAGCACAGTGTGATAAAGCTGAAAACTGAACACGAAGAAAGATAAAGTGTTGACTGGGCTCCCTAATCCTGGGTAATGTTGGGAAACCCAAACAGCAGAAACATTAGTCAGACATTAGCAGTTTTTCAACATGCAGAATAAAGTCGGCGTGAATATTATGATTATAAAGCCCTCGAGTGGTGTGTGAGTGTTTATGTAATGCTGTATTTTTGAAGGTGCCAATTTACTTCATTTGATATTTGACTTTACAAAGCGCCAATGTTCAGGCCCGGCAGACTTTAAACCTGCGGTACATATTTTTTTTCGGCTGCTTGATATTTTTTTTTCTAAAAGCAGAGGAAGAATGAGAGCAGTGAGACCTAAAACCGAGCAGATTTGGTTGATAATTCTCTTCAGGTAGTTTATAGTTTTCACATTTTTATTTGTAACCTTGTTATGGAAAAAGGTCTTCAAGGACATTTTCAGGCCAACATTCAGCTGTCCGTGTACATTTTAATCACCACGGGAACTGTTTTGGAAGAAGCTATCTTTTTATTTGACTGCCTTTTATTGCCATACATGGTAAATTACAGGAATAAGTTAATATCTGTTCAAGGCTGTCATAACAAGTTCAGTGTAAAATAACTGAAAATCAAAACATCTCTTTAGCTGCCTCATCAATAGCTCTTTTGCACCCTGATTCAACATTAATTACCCTGATAATTACACAAATGTGCTAATGAATCAATTTGACAGTCACACTCGGGATGGCTGCTTGTTTCGAGCTGATTGAAATGGAGGAATGAGAGAGCGGAGGAGACAAAGGAAGAATGAGAAATGGCAGAAGAGGGGAAGAGTTGAATCAAGTCTGCTTCCACGTTTGTGCATCTCGTCCTGATGAGCCTCGGTTATTATTATCACATCACGCCACAGCGGCCTGACAGTTCCCTATTAGTTATTGTCCTATTGTTGTGAGCCAACGATGGTGGTAATTGGAGATTCTCTGTTGATTGTTATCACTAAGCTGAGATTTTCTTTTTACTCATTCATTATTCAGGATAATGAGCAGTTTTCTCTCATTCCTACACTCACAAGCACATTATCGGTCTGTTTTTTTTTTCTTCTTCTGCTTTCTTTCTTACTTTATTAAACCACTGTATTATTTGGAACAAAGGAGGACTGGAGAGATATTATTGTTTTCGCCATTCTCTGCCTGCACAAGTTCGCAGCTTCAGTCGGGTAACGAATGGGAACGCGGTGATGTGTAGATGTGAAAAAGTTGACTACACTAATTGAATTTTAAAAAAGGGATTTCTCGTATTCAAGTCGAAGCAACTGCACCTTCATATTCTCATAGGCCCGTGACAAGTACAGAAAAAATCCCAGATTAGAGGGCTTGGTCTGAAGAACTGCCAGCGATATTTCCTTATAATTACAGCGAGTTAGCCTTCCCATGGCGTGCTGACTGCAGTAAGTAAGCCAGCCCCCTGCTGACAAATTCAACTGACAGAGCAAATATATACTTCCTCTCATCAGTCAATCCCTTCATCCTTGGTCCAATGTCTTCTGGGACAGCACAGGGTGGATTTCGCCTGATATTAGCCGAGGCCCAGGCCAGCACACTGGGGGGATTTGCGAGGGTAAACCTCTCGCTTTGATGTCGCCTCGAATATCCCGGCTTGACACAGTAAAAACAAGGGCTAGCAGGAAATTGAGTGGACTGATCCAAAAAGAGATGCCCCCTCTGACCTTGCTATCACCAAAAACAGGGAAAGTAATTATGGGTAAAAAATAAATAAATAGGAAAACAGATTGTAATTATGTCATGCTATTTTCCCAATTCAGTGTGGCTACGCTCATTAGAAAAAGTGGGAGTGTGTGCGGTGCAAGAAATGATTCATATCCACAACACATGCACATGATTAGTGCAAAAGCAACTATAAGCACAAGCAAAGACATTAAGATTAGCGAATCAGCCCGCTAAATGTGTGATGACTCAATCTATAATTTCTCAGAAAAAAACACACGCCGCCTCTCTGAGAGGAAATCGAGTAAATAGATCAAATATATACTAAACTGAGAGATGGGGACTGGCTCCGTCCCAAATGGTCTTTGCACTGAATTGTACAGTCTTGTTTTTCAGCGTGGTGTAATAAGCGCCTCTTATTAAGAAAGCAACAATGGGAACATGGCTGCCGGACACCTGGGTAATTGGGGAAGCTGTCGTCTCAGGCAAAACGACGGAGCGCATGGCTGTCAGTGTGATGTGTCAGACCCAGCGCAGCGATAAAAGTGACAAAGATAATTGTCGTCTCGCATCTCCACGCTCAAAGAAACTCCGGAGACCTCTGAAAAGCTTTTTCGCTCCCATTCTTCTTCCTCAGAAATTCTCTCATGATATTAAAAGGCCTGGGGAAGACATTTAGATGACACTGCGAGAAAGAAAAGCAGTGAAACTGATGCCGATGCTGATGTTGGGATGGCATCTGAATGCTGGATAGTATAATATGATCCATTATCTAAATTATCTAGAGCTGCTTAGCTTTTGGTGGGTCTCGACGGGACGATAGCTGATCCCAGCTGACGTTGGGTGAGTTGCAGGGTAAACCATGGACAGGGTAACGGGTCATGAACGGGTCATGGCAGGGCTGACACACAGAGACCATTCAGCTCATAGTAACACCTACGGGAATGAGTTAACCTGACGCACCGATTGGTTTGTTCCATGGAACCATCAGGGAAGTACACAGGCCCTGAGGGGCGAGTGAGGATGTCTATTCTATCTGGTGATCCATTTTCGGATGGTCTGATCAAAATCGTTTTCTCTCCTGTGTTTATGACCTGTGATTTGACGGGGAAAAACGTAGTTCCTTTAGTAGTTTGTTTCCATCTGTGAAAATATTTTTAAAAAAAATGTTTTTCTTCAGAATTGTGTTTTTCTTTATGTGTGAATCGGAGTGAGCTAAATATATTTCTTCCTTTTTTCTCACATGATTGACAAAACTATTTTTTTTCACCAGATTTCAAGTCATAAACACAGTAGAGAAAATCATTTTGATCAGATTGAATGGTCAGGAAGAAAAAAAAAAAAGTCCCTGACAGGTGATTGAACGGACTATTTGTCTGTTACCGTCAATCATGACCTAACTTCAACCAATCAGATCAAGAGCAGGACAATGCTACCACTAGCGGAGCCAGTTGGTAAACCAAACTCCTGTTGAAACCATCTTATTTATCATAAAAAGTCCTCAGTACCACTCTTTGCTGTTTCTTCAAAGGTCCATTTTAAGAATGTTGATTTTTGAGTTTCATTCCCAACCTGTCAAGTCTGTCACCATTGCAACGCATCAGTATATGACTGAAATTTGGAATGAGACTCAAAAATGTACCTCCTTACAAATTGGACCTTTAAATAAAGACATTTATCAGCATTCAGGCTGAACTCTTCACGAGCCGCCATTGTTTTTTTTTTTCAAATGAGCGGTTACCCTCCCATTGGTCGTCACACCTAAACCGCACCTATAGCTGCTGGTAGTTCCTCATAAGATGGTCTGACCTAGTGCATAACTTGATGGCTGGCAAGATGGACTTAAAAACTTAAGAAAAAACTTCCTCACAAAGTAAATTTAAAGCCACAGACTGACCTGCATGACTTTAGACTGTAGGAACAACTTAGAGATTTCAAACGATGAAATGTTCAAAGCTAGAGCTGTCTTGCTGTGAGGTGACAGTGCTAACTCCAGCACCACTGCTCCACCGGATACACTATGAGTGAGTCAAAATTTCGTCTGCAAGAATTAGCATGCTATCACATGGACTCCTGAGAGTGAGGACGGTGTCTGATCAGAGGACTTGGATTCACAGAAGCACAACAAATTCACAGTGAGCCAGAGTGTCGTAAGTCACTTGATGAATTCCCAACCCAGAGAACCCGAGAGAGGATCCTCAGCACAGCACGCCACTAGATCTTACAAATGACCTCATCATGAGGCCAAACCATTATACAGTGCATTTGAGCAGAATCAGATTTTTATCCGATGAGGAGGCAATCACAGAGAGCGCCTAAAGTCAGTAAAATGGTGGTACGTATGATTTATCGGCCTGGAAATGAAATCAATAGCTGGGTTTTGATCTGCATCGTCAGTGTGTGATGAAGTGGAGCAGCGGTTAAGTTAATACTCCAGCATTGACTTGGGACACAAACACTGAGGCCATGGACATTTTTTCACGTCCAGTCCTGAGGACGGAGGGCTAACTGCTGCTGTGAAGGAACACTCTCGCAGGTCAGGACAACTTGACAAGGTTTGATTAATCACTGTGGGAAACCTGGTGGAGAACAGGAGTGACTAATGACCCGTGTATGGCTGTTGATTTAATCAATCAAGAAAAGGCTCTAACCTTGCCAATGCTCGGGTGAAACACAGCCGCGCACTTAAACGCACACACGTGCACTCACTTATTTGAGACGGCAGGAGTAGTCGTTCAAATGTTTCGTGTGATATGGAACCAGAGGAGCTCCACTACAGGTTCTACGACACTATCCGGGTTTCCTTAACTTTATGAAAGGGATTAAAAGCACCACACATACAAAAAATGACCTGTGAAGGTAAAAGAAAATGTTAATGTGGCACAAAAAGAGGAATGATTAAAAAAATAATTCATGCAATTAAAGCTCTTGTATTCAACCTCTTCACAAGGTGTTACACTCTATATTTGTTTAGAAGATAAGGGACATTTTCTCAGAAGGCTATTAGAGCTTAACTTCAGACAAAAACAAAAAGGGCTGCGAGGCATTTCTCTTCTGCCATTATCAACTTCGCTGCAGTGAAAATGAGAACTAAATGCAGTTCTGGAGGCGTGCTTTTATGTCTATACTGTCACAATATACAACACAATAAATGATGAAACGCAGACAGGCCCAAACCGTTTTATGACTATGTTGAGATCAACAATGTGTTTTTTATTTTTTTTTTGTTTTTTTTCAGCGGGTTAACGGCTGAGATTTAAGGCTTTTAAATTCTCATTTTCTGTCTCCTGCTGTGTTTTAAAGACGCAACATTTTCAGAAGCTCAAACATTAACAGCGGCACCGCCAGTGCAAGCCCGGTCTCCTTTCATTTTGTCACACCGAATGCAACAGAAAAAAACCACAAACATTCATTTTTTTTTATTCATTAACTTTTTTCCCTAATGTTTCAGCTTGATCTTGCTCTCCTTACTTGCACTGTGTTAACGTGCACGTTAATAATATGACCATACTGAGATAAAGGCAATATCGGATCACTGCGACATGTTCTGGATCTAATCTGCTTCCCAATTGATTGTGTTCCCGCAACATGTCGGGTCACAGGTCACTGAGTGAACAGCAATGTTTATTGACACCAACAAAGTCCCATGTGGTTTCTTCATCTGGTTTGCGGCACCAATAAGATGCTTCCTAGTCTTCCTTGGATTATACAAGTTACTGAGCAAACTATTGGATCCTGTTGTATCCGGAGTTTAGCCGTCTAGTATTTATCGAGTACAATATTTATTAGTTGTTGATGAAGGTTCTCAGTCACCCAGGTCCTGGTAAGTTAAAGTGCTGTGTCGTAGGCAACTGGACAGTTAGAACTGAAGAAGCCTATTGGTTAAGGGGTGAAACGGAAACATGTCCAGTTGCCCACGATACAGCACTTGGAAGTATTCATTAGTTGTTACTAAATATATATGTTTGTGACCCAACTGACAAAACTCATACTAGCTTGCAAATATGAGACCCGTCATCTAGGGTAATAGGCCAAATTCTCAGCAGACATCTCAACTCGTCACAGGAGAAAAAGCCCAGTAACAGTTGTTAATGCTATTTCGTGATTGCATGATGGCTCTGCTCAGTGTGTCGCGCTACAGTAGGAAAGCATCATGCACACACATCAGCCATCTTACAATTAGCAATCGTGATTTTCCAACTGTGACATGTCATTATGCCCCCACTGAAAAAGGCCTATGGGATATGGTGGACACGTCTGACCTGGACCTTGATCAAAATGTTGTTAACATTTAGTTAACTTGAAAAAAATCTAAATAACACTTCACAAAGATAAAACTGTATAATTCATCACAAAATCTTTTTATGTCTAGGTCCCCTTGAAATAAATGTTGTAAGTTCTGTAACAGCTTCTGATACGACTGTGATTTCCTGTTTACTTGCTTCTCAATAAGTGACAGATGTTCAGTTTACACATTGTAAGTATTTACCTGTTAAAAAAACGTGTCCTCATATGTTTTGATGCAACCCAATTTACTGAATCACGAGTTAGAAATGGGCAACTTCTGATATAATCTCATGGATGTGATGTCAAGACTTCATACAATATCAACTGTCAGAAGCAAAGTGTCTCCTCTGCAGAAGCCACATCATTGCTATAGTTCAGAGTTGATTAGCCCAGACTCTGCATGTGTTGCAAGCATAAACACACATTTGCAGTTTTTTAGATCAAGTAAGGCATGCCCTGTGGCTGCACCTCAGTACATAACAACCTTGAGTCGCTCCTAACCTTCTGTCATCTTATAGACATCAGTGCAGGTGATCTCACAGCACACATTTCATAATCGTTCAGATGTCTTGAAACACAAAACAGGAAATACAACCCCAAATCCCAGACAAGCTGATTCATACAGGACTTATATTATCACAGGATTTCTTCGTGGTGAAATATGGTAGATATTACCTGGTGGAATTGTTACCTTACCAGTAACTGACATAAGGGATTGTAATGGGATTAAGATCACAGACATCTTCTGCAAATTTTACAAATTACTAAAGGTCGTCAGGTGATACTAGTCCCGTGCAAATTGGGTTTTAGTAATAGATTTACATATAGGTGAGGTAACCCAACCCTGGAGAGACTTTGTTGAGTATTCCATTAAACCTCTATAATGGTTACCTTTTTCAACATATTCAAATGATGTTCATCTTTCTGCCTTACTTGTGCCAGAGAAATGTCATCAGGCACATATTTAATCCAAGAGCAGAGGTGGGATGCCAAAACAGTATACTTTAAGTCTGCAGGCTTAACACCAACAAACATGTCCTTACACAAAATACTGTATATGAGTCTTGTACACTGTATGGAGAAACAAAAACTCCCGACATTTAACATTTGGCCTGGATTTGAGAAGCTGTGGCAGGATCACATTGCTCTGAGGGTAATTGTTCATGATCAGCTAATAGATTTCAGGGCTTGACGGGATAAATGCATGCAATCAATAAACGCCCCGATGGAGAGTAGGTTTTATATTTTATTCCAAAACCTTCAAAATAAGTTTCAAGTTCAAGAAAGTAGAATAAGCTTAGACACAATGCAAAGCATCATATACAGACGGATAAAATACATTTTATATATTGCAGACAAGCCATGGTGGGTCTTACATATGTACAGTATGTATGTAAACTTTTATGTACAATCTTTTTTACATATACAAAAAGCCTTGTTTCTATTTTTCTTTGTATATATTTATATATATATATATATATTTATATATAGAGATGTTTCATATACTCCCCACTAGCATTTGTACTACAATAATGAAAAAGAAAAACATTTACATATATGTCAATCCATTTTTTCTTTTTATATTACAAATGTATTTTCATAAAAATATATCTCTGTACAAAAAAAGTTTTTTATTCGTTAATGTGTTCTCTTTTCTCAGAGACACTTTCCCTCTGGAGTTTCTCTCTGTAGTTACACACAGTCTGCTCAAGTCCATGTTCGTCCACTTCTTTACAGGTAACCCTTTTGGTGTACAGCAAGACATCGACACTGAATCTTTGTCTTTGACTGTTTTGTTGTTTTCTTGAGGCGTTCGAGGGCCGCTTCGATCTCGCTTAGGCGCTATGGGTTGTCGTGAGTTTTAGTCTCATTTAGAGGCCAGTCGAGAGATCTACTGGGCTGATATGAAACAATGTTTGAAAGAAGAAAAAGAAAACATGGGACCTTGTAATAACTTTGTTGCCATGACACGCACACAGGAATATAAAGTCTGTAGTAATAAAAAGCAGCTCTCCGTAAATATGTTGCTATATTATACTCTGGATAAATTGGACATTCTGTTTTTACTCCAAGGATGACACATTTTGGCAACACACTCTTCATTACTGCACACAAACAGAGGAGCAGTTGTGGTATTACAGATATTGAACACAGTATAGATAGATCAATTCTGATGCACTCAGTGAAATGAAATACATTCAGTAGTTTTTCAGTAACAACTCCACCGATCTGATCAAATCACAGTCCATCGTTATCTCCACTTATAGGATAAAATCCATCTGAGCTCCATAGCTTTGCAAAACACAACAGCCTTTTCCCTCTCTCCCATGCCGGAGTCTGGCAGACACACTGAAATGGGTCTGAATAGTGAAGGCAGACTGCATGGAATGGGCCTGAAAAACACAGCAGCAAGTGTGGCTTTGTCGTATCCGTCAATATGCGTTGACAATGAAAGATGGGAGATTACAAATGATAGTTGATATGTCACACAGCATGACTGATGGATTGCTTGGTTTTTCAATACACGTACGCTGTGGCCTGTGCTGAAAAGTGAGAGCGCTAGCTGCAGACAGAAATTCGGAAGCTTTTGGTCTCCTCTCTGACTGCGAGAAAATTCAGTGAACTCAATGGGAACTCAAAGAACATAGCTGTGGTGTGCTTCATTATAGAAGAGATGGTGAGCAGGAGGGGACTCGGAGCTGTGTCTGGCTGATAACGAAAATGAACCTAGGATGAGCGGAGTTTCTGTCTTAAAATATGCAAAGAGAACCAGGAAGTAGCCAGCCGCTCTCAAGAAAGTCTCTCTTCAAACTCTTATAACGCTGCTCCATCCAGAACTCACTGATCTTCGTTTTCATAACTGTACTGCACTTTCTCCGAGAACTTCCTGGACTAACCCAGATGGGCTAAAAAAGAAAATATATCTATTGATGTGGCGCCCATTAAGCGAAAACTCCCATTTTAAGCAAAATATGAGCATTTTTGAAGAGCATTTTTTCGAACTAGTGCAACTAAATTAAATGACATTGAGGGCTAATTTAAATTGCTCATCTTCATTTCTATAAATCTGCCAAATCATAATTTGGTTGAATGTGGGTAACTTTCTTTGGTTGAAAAGGTAACTTTCTCAAACATATGCAGAACAACACAAACACTCAAAAATGTAGACAAACACATTAAAATCCAAGAATCCTTGCACACTGAGTTACAGTACAAATGAGCTCATTGCTTGTTTAGAAGGGTTAACGAATAAAGGTTTCTCTGACATGAGCCTAACAAGCTAATTTGTTTTTCTTGCAAAATCAGAAATACAGATGCAAAGAGCTCCCCGTTTCTTACTCAGGTGTGCGTTCGGGCTGTGCAGGCAGACTGAAGCCCAGAAAAAGGAGCTCTGATTTCATATCTGACATTAAAAAAAATAAACATCATAATCCTCTTATCCTTGTAAAGAAATAATGAGGATTGTTTTCCTGAACATAAAATTAGAGCCACTCAAGCTGGTTCATCATATCATGGGGTTGTACCAAGGCACTATAATCAACGTAAAGTGCTTATTTGAGACTGGAGGAGGTAAAAAACATGGACAAGTAATGAGTCTGGCCCTTAAAACCCATTTCTGAATTTCTTGACACTGAGCCCTTGTTGGTAAGAACAATCTTAGAGGTGTGAACTTATTCTTCTGTATCATGCCTGTCCAAATCTACAATCTAAATCTCGTCAGATCGATTTGCTTCTATCTAGGGAGTGGGGGCGTCATCTCGCATCTCACTAACTCGTCACATTTATTTGTTTAAAACTCAACACAGCTTAATAACATGCTGCGATGTGTGTGTTAGCCGTTACCATGAGAGGAATTAATGGAGGGTAAAGACCACATTAAAGTGGCCTCAACAGAACTTCTCTGGAATGTAATGAAGCCATCAACTCTGCTGAAACATTTGGAGTGATGTCAGAAAAAAAAAATAAAAAAAAAATGAAATGCTCGATGCAACAGCCGCACAAAACTATGAGAACTGAGTACCAATGTCTTTCAGATAATGTGAGTGCAACTGCTCCTCTCCCGTGAAATCTCCAGGGTAATTCAATCGTTTCCTTTTCCATCAATTCACGACCAGAACAGGCAAGGGGCAGTATTCTATCTGTACCGTCGAGATAAGCGAGAGCTTTAAAAGTAATAAAACTGTAAAAGCAATTACCGACCCACAGCGAAACTGATTGAAGGAACAATACAGTGATTGGTTTCAAAGGCCTGGATTTCTGAGGGAAATTATGTACTGTAGGTGATTTTAAAGACTTCATTATGAAACCTGTTGTACAGAGGTGGACCTTGACTGTGAAAACCACTTTGCTGTATATATATTTATATATATATATCCAACTTATAATTTTCCTCCAAATTTCTAACACTAAAAAGTAGGATGCCAGTAAACAGTTCATTGTAAATCAAAGAAGTATGGATGGTTTAGACTGAATCCAACATTACATAATGGAGGATCTGTCCTGTCAGTGATAATGGTAAGGATGAATTCATTACTGGATATGGGTTCGACAGCGAAGGAAGGCTAAATTAAAGCAAATTGCATGTAATGGTTCAATTTGCTGCAGTGAAATTTGAGCACTATTCACCCCTCTCAGGCATCCACAGGACACCCAGGTATGGGGATAGTAAGTGGTAAATAGCTGGGAGCAGGGTGTTCAGTAAACCCAGCGGGTGTCCATCCTTCAACTCCAGCGCTCATATACATTTTACATACACACATACACACACAGATTGTTTGGGTCACAAAAGCATTAATGTTGAAATTCTCTCTTCTCATCAGACGTGTCACAAACCAAGGTGGAGTCCCGCTGTTATCTCTGATGGCAGTTCCCTCCTGTGTCGCATTTTCAAAACAATATTTTCCGTGTATCGCTCCCCAGGCGCCACAGATTTGAGGAGTGTTAGCATTAGAGGCATAAACACTTCTTTTCCCATCCCATATTTATCATTTCCAATTTAATGCATGGGAGTAATCAGTATGCCGCCAACTCCCCTGCTGTCGCGGCTCTGAAGAAGCCTTCTGCACCTTTTTGACGACGAGCGAAGACTAAACAAAGCTTCACTGCTCTTTTTCAAAAGGATGGAGCTGTCAGAAGTTTACTTGGAGGAAAAGACCTGAATATAATCCAGGGGGAACAGATCACTGACTCATCCATTCTCCAGACTCAAGTGCCTATAGTTTAACAGTTGAGGGAGTTCAAACATGACCAAACTTTGATCTTTGTTATCCTAAGGCCAGGTGTAGGGAGCTCACACCGCATCTCAATCTCAGGGAAAATACAGTATGTTCCACCTTTAAGGTGTTTATGCATGTGAAGGTGGACCCAGGATTAAAAAAAACAAGCCCAAAGTGGAGAATTTGACATCAGACTGACAGTCTTTCCAAAGAGAATATGCCATGTGTTGCTGAGCTATGTTTTGATTTTCAGACATGAAGGAGAAAAAAAAAAGAAACAGATGTGATCCCGAGGTGTTTATATATCCATGGAAATATACTGTATCATAGTCGCCATCCCTACTTTGACCCAACCAATTACTTTTTTCCCTCAAGTGCCTCCTCAAGAGACAGTGGCAGGAAGTTCATGACCAATGTAAAGAAAGTCTGAGAGTGCTGCCTCTTATTTAGCATTTGGATTTAGGAGAGGTGGATTTGTCTGTCCTCATGTTAATTTCAGACTCTCCTGGACACAAAAATGTGATTGCACATTAATCACAACTAACAAAGAGAAAGCAAATGGAAGCTGGAACTGGACACTGACCCTGCATTCAGTTTTTGTTTTCTCTGTGGATCTATACACTATCAGCGTTTGCTTCATTTTGTTGGTGTCAAAGACATCCTCAGAGTGTCTTAAAATAAAGTCAAATAAATGTTGTGGCAAATTATCTGAGATGTGTTTGGTGGAATCTTCTTTGGGGTCAAAACAGACGAGAGACATTTTGGGTAGATTGCAGATGCTGCCGTCACACACATGCAACACTCTCTCTCTCTCTCTCTCTCTCTCTCTCTCTCTCTCTCTCTCTCTCTCTCACTAACAGATACACATAAATTCTCTCTACACCCTCACTAAGTGCTTTTTTCTGCAGCTCTAGCTACCTTTTAACCCCTGCTCTGGACACAGCTGCCTCAGCAAGCAGAATTTCATCCCTGCTTCAGAAAAAAAAGAGAAAAAAAAGGACTGAGTCAAGCTCAAAAAGTAATGATAGACTGTGTGTCTCCAACATGGCCTTCAAAACCTACTGAATTTTTAATCCATCCTCAGCCAGAGACTCGAGGCCTCCAACAAAACCTTTCAAACAGCCTCAGGAGCAGACAGTTGGGGAAAAACAGAGTTCCCGATTACTCATCACAGAAAGCAAGCAGCGTATAAAAAGAGAGAAAGAAAAAGAAAAAAGAAAGCAAATGAAAAACAGAGAAGAGTGAATCGAAACAGTCCAGACTCTCTCCCTCAGTGACTCACACAGGCCAACGTGAGGCCGTCCACCACACAGTTCATTTGCACAGAGATCTCTGTTAGCTACAGGTCAATTTTCTTGACTTAAAGTTGACCGCAAAATTCCCTTTGGGTTTAGGCGGAGGACGGTGAGAAAAGTCATCACAGCTTTGCTTCCAGCGTCACTCCTGCCGGCTGCAGTTTCAGGAGGAAGCTTTTCCTCAAAATATGGAAAAATGATCAAGAAACCATGTAAAGTTACAAAAAGCATTTTGTTGTTGGCGTTTGTTACAGTCGTTGTCTTCACATGGTTTCTTTTTTCTTCTCTCATCTCCTGCGGGTAAAGAGCCTTTGCCACTGGAGATGTTTCTTGAAGGTATTTCAGCGAATAAAATAATCTTTGTCTTGCCCTCCGTTCAAGGAACTATAGATGTCCTCTGTTGGTTGGCAGGCAGGCGAAGATGTGGTGCACCTCTCCTCCCCTAACTGAATCAAGGATGAATGTATGGGGTGAGGGGTGTGTGGATAAAGGACAAGGACGGGTAAAGAAAAGGAAAAGAGAAATCAGTAAACAGAAAAGCAGGCAAGCAAACAAAAAAGAAGATAATTAATGGGAAATAAACAAAGAAGAAAATGTAAACAATAACCAAAAGAATGGAGACAGTGATGAGGGAAAAAGACAGACGATTAATGGAATTTTCTGGTCAGTATAAAAAGATGAACAAAAACGCACATATTCTATTGTTTTCAATAAAGCGTAAACAAACCAAATGAAATTCATTAATACAAGAGATACAGATCAAACAAAACGCAGCAGAAAAAAATCCAATCACAGATTATTCTCTCCTCTGAAAATTCTATGGGGACGGTGTAAAAGGGTTAAGTTTGGAGCTGGATGCTGAGAATCTGTGTCTTGTTGCTTCAGCACTTGCGATGCCTTGGATGTGTGATTAGTTCAAGTTTACCACAAGATGATATCCTTATTTACTTTCAGAGAAATGTGGATCCAAGGATGCGTCAAGCTCTGACTCCTTACTTTATGATTCTCACCTGCGGGAAAGCAGTTGCTATACAGCTGTGCACACTGTGCTGACTGTGAACTCTGTCTCGTTGGCCATGATGTCAGTGGGCTGGATGTTGCGGTCGTACATTGGGTTCTCGAACGTAGCGCGTCCATTAGTGTTCTCATGGCCCACGTAACCATTGAAGGGGACTTTGGGTCTTCTTCTGAAATGAGACGCATCAATATAAAAAAAAGTGAGATCGGTTCATGTAAAGGTTCAACCAATCAAACATTCTATCAAGTACACAGCAAAGATATGTGTCATAATATGGATTAAGGCTGCAACTAACAAGTATTTTTGTTATTGATTTTAATTTTACTGATTTATTGTCAAATATGCAAACAGGGTAAAATTCAAGGCACAGTATTTCATTTCTAATTTGACTGACCAACAATACAAAACACATAAATGTTACATTTCAAATGATATAAAATAGCAGAAAGATCAATTGTTTGGCATGTTTACAGAATGAATAACTTAAACCACTAATTTGTTTTCTGCATTTTGTCAATTAATTTTCTGTCGATCAACTTACTGATAAATCGACGAACTGGCCAATATGGATTTAGCTATATTGATTTGTACTGGTACAGCCTATTATTAATAGTTACATCAGCACTGTGAGATTCCCATGTGCAAATTGAGCTCGCTCACTTATTCTTCATCACTCGCTCAGTCACCCACTGTATCGAGCAGCTGACTACTTCACTGTGTCTCACTGTTATGAACCAATTAGTTTTCTAGGCGAGGGAGGGAAGTCCTCTCTCTGTATCAGAGATGATGGTTTTCTCATTCTGAGGTCAACATGTGCCTTCATGGATTGAAAAAATCCATTTCACTATAATGGATTTTGGGGGGTGAATGCAAATTCATCTTTCAAGAGAAATAAGTCAGATTCTTATTTGAAACAGCTAACTTTACAGAGGCATTCAAATTTCAACAACAAAACAACAACAAAACAAAGAGTAATGTTATTGTTATCACCTGCAGATGATAAGAATGGGAAAACATATCAACGGTGTGACCCTTACCTGTGTTTGTAGAGGTACAGAGCGAAGCCTGCAATGATCATGGCTATAAAAGGCACTAGGATGGCTGCTGCCACTGAACTGCTGTTGGACGCAAAGTTGTAGCCTGGGTTGTCTCTGCTGGGGTCTAAACTCTCTGGAAGGAAAAGAGATGAGACATTGAGGCTTTGCTTTGGCATCACTTCAGTACAATATGACTTCAGCAGCAGACATTATAATCAAAACCAAAAAATTGCACAACCAAGGGACATTAAAGAGAAATGAGAATGTGTAATAAAATATAAAGCAAATAAACAGGAGCAGAGTGAAGCTATAGAAATTGTATCAGCTGAAGAGGCTTTACAAAGGCTCCACTTATACCTAATCAACTAAGCACACAAGTTACCTTTTTTTTAAAAACTTTATTGCAATGCTTTATTTCCATTTTCCCCCCTGGGAACGTCAAATTCCATTACCCTAACAGTGACTCTTAATTACAAACATCAAGGGCCGACAGTTATTAAGTCATTTCAGATTCATTCTGTAATTTATGGTGGTGTGTATGTACAACAGCAACAGTGCAGCAATGACAGCCCACCTGTTTGCCACAGAATGCCAAAAAAGCCCCAATAAAGGACGAGTGACAAACAAGAATGAAATTAATTAGTAGGTTTTGTGGTGTTTGCCAATCAACCCCCTGCTGTCTGAGCACGAGCACACAAAAGCGGATGCACAAACACACTCAAACAGGCAAAACTTCACTCGCAGTTACGCCACCGCTGAGTTCAAACAAAACACAAACACCTCAACAAACGAGGAGGATCGTTTCCAAGATGTCCAACCCCTCCTTCCAGACTCACATCCGCTTTTTCCTCACACACGCTTAAACACGAATACACATGAATGCCCTGGCACCAGCTCCACTCCTCTGTATTAATAAAGAGCTGTTTGCTCAATCAGTGTGCTGTGGTGGTGGGGAGTGCTCTGCACCTGCTGCTCAAGCACCTCTCTCATTACAGCAGATTTTCACATCAACTTTCGCTACGTTCACACAAATTTCACCGCACATACACACGCTCAATCTGCGTTAAAACCAATTCTAAACTGGTCTAAACTTCCACGTTTTTGCTCATAGCTGATATGTTTTTGTAACTGCACTTCTCTCAGCTAATATGGAAGCCACTCCAATCTGGGCTTTGTAAAAGCTGCTGAACTCCTGTGGAGTCTCTTATCACAACCAGCCTTAATAAAAAGAAAGAGCAAAAGCAGTAGCACTAGCTCTACTGTATCTGCCTCACTGTTTGCATGGATTAGATAATCTGTGTCACATTTGGAATAGGGTGTAACAAAATCTAAATGTAGAACATGTTATCTTAAATGACACAATGTAACAGTTTTTCTTTCATAACCCTAACCCTAACCCAACCACAACACACAGACACTTGGTGAGTAGCTAAGCTGTTACATGAAAAAAAAAAAATATACATATATTTTTAATTAACCACCACTGATGGGAGATTTAATAATTGAAACTATACATGTGTAGTTTCAAATAGATAACTTGAAATTGATGATAAGGAAATCTTTATCTTTCTGTACATGATTGCACTTTTTTTCCCTTCTGATTGCCTTTGATGTTATACATACACAAAATTAATCTGTGTTTTCACACACAGCATGGATCTTTTCAACTGGATTGTAATAGTGGGTGGCACTAGTAAACCAATATTTTCCATATTTTTCCAATTGCTTTTTCAAAATCCCAGTGTACATCAACACAGGCTGATAGAACCCTACACATTCTATATTCATCTTCCATGTTTGCCTAGTTTGTTTAGTTCACACGGAATATAGGAAAGTGTTTGCAGCTGCAGATGCATCAGATCGCAGAGAAAATGTGGGAAAAAAAACATCTCACACACATCTTCTTGACTGCAGAAGCCATTCAGATCCATGGAGGCATGATATAAAGATTTTTTTTCTGTATACCAAATGTAGCAAAAAATCAGAGCGAGGAGGATCACATGGCTCAGATTTCTAGGTCACAAACATGAAGCAGAATATATGGATAGCTGTAGCCTTTGGGAGAAAAATCTTCCACACCTATGACAGCAAAGCTGAATCTGCTGAAGGAACCAAAGAATGACACGCAGCAGAGAATGGCTGATATTTACTGTATCAAAACTGTGAGACGTGGGATTTCTTGATACGGCAAAGACTCCACAGGCATCAACATGTTACCCACAAACTCCCAGAGGAATTTTGTCTAGCCGTGTTGTGTTGTGTTACGTCTGAGTGTGGATGTCATTTTGGGACTATTAATCATGTTTGTGAATTGCCTCTTCATACTGGATTCACAGCCACATCCTCCAACAGTGTTTTCACATTCGTAAAAAGTAAATAAATGATATATCCAGCACAGCATATTCCTGCTGTGAAAAGCACTTGCAGCTAAGCTTGAGGACACTACACATAATCTAAATGAAAGATTCTGTGATAAAAGAAATAAATAAATAATAAAAAAAATAAAATAAAAAAAAACAAAGACATACAGTCATCCCCCATGCAACCATGGGCTCACTGTGGGTTCTATAACTAAGTGGTCAGCTCACTCACCCAATCTCTGGAGACCAAATTGGCCAAAGCCTTTTCCTCTGACAAATCCCTGGTACACAAAGGAGTTGGATGAGGAGATGTAGGACACCTAGGGAGAGAGGGGAATCGAAGACAGACACTTTATGTGTCACATCCAGTCTTTACAAAAGAGCGTATCATCAAAGTGTCAGCAGCTGGTGCATGCAGAAAATGAAATATCATGTCAAAGGAGCCGAGAGGCGCGCTTACAGCTGACATTTAATATGACGTTTTTGTGCTCAAGAGCACAAACAAACACACTGAGCCACTCCGCACACACACAAGTGGAAAACTCTGAAACCCGCTTGTGCATAAACAATCCTGTGCTGTGAGGAAACATGCACGCGAACTGCACGCACATATATTTACCGTGATTTGCTTTTTTAATTATATCTTAAGTGTGTGAGATTGTGTGCATTTGAGGTGCCTGGGGTTGGGGAATAATATTGAGAGAGGACTGGAGGGGGGGGGGAGGGTCTGTCAAGTCCTGATTACTAGGCAATGATTTAACTGACATTTTAATTAAAGAGAAAACTCTTGGTGGGCCCTCCATCTCCCCAGAGTGACAGGGTTAGTGTGTATGTGTGCTTGTGCATATTTCACAATAAAGGGGTGTGTGTGTGTTGGCATGTGTGAGTGTGATGCAGGTATCAAACGTGACCCTGGGTCTTGCACTTACATGTCCGTCCAGGGCCCAGTTGTCTATTTTGAACTTGTTGACAAAGATCTCCACAGGGCCTCTGATCTGATGGACCTGTAGCAGCAGCTGAGCCTCCTCCCTCTTATATGTGCCTACAAGAAGAAAACCAAAACATTTTCTGCATTTGGAGCAACAGCCACAGTTAGTCCAACCCAAAATGATTGAGTAATAAAGATCTGTAACACTCATACAGAAGCAATTCAATTGACTGAAGCTCAAATACAAATGTAACTTTAGCAGCAATATAAGGGTTTAAATGCCAGCACAAACTGATAACATCTAGGTTGTGTTCATTCATTGGTTTAGATTTAAACAAAATCACTGCGTTTTGAACTGTGGTTTCCTAATGTTTGTTAACTTCAGTTGAATGTTGCAACTAAGAGTATCACAGAAGACAAATACAGACTCGGATCGCAAAACCTCTCACTGTCTTTGTGAAAGCACAAGGCAAAATGAATGGTACCACGTACATAGTATAGTATATAGTGTAAGTATATATGTCACTGGGTCTGAGAAAATTCAGTTGGCAGTTAGCATAAATGAAATATTTTTAAAGGAAAATGAAAAATGTTTCATGAAGTTTCGCTGCAGCTCCAAATCTCTAGGAAACCATAGCAAAACATCTGACCATTGCCTCTGCCAACTTTTATGCTAATAAAGTGATTAGAGAGGTTTTAGTACAGAGCACTCAGGCAGAATCTCCAAATGTGCCATTTTGACACATTCTGGAACATTTTGGCACCATCTGTGCCATTTAAAATTTCTCAGGTACCAAACATTTTTCACTTCTATTTTACCCTAGATGCTCAAAATAGCCCCATTGGGCTTCACTCAGGCTTAAAAGTTTAATTGGTGTGAAAATTCGACTGAATGTTTTTTTTTTAAATAATGCAATTGAATTTATGTTTTGTGCAAACATGACAATAATCTTCAAGTCTGACTCGGCAACATTACTTTCGGTGGGGTGTGTGGCAATTTGTACCAGTAGAAACTCATTTTCACTGCACTGTGATGAGGATTGATAGCATCCAGGTACAGAGAAGTGAAGTGTCCAAGCCGTTACTGATGCAAATTTGTGTCTTAATGACCACAGCTGCACAGCAATTATGCCACGAGGAAAAAATTAAATGTCTGCTATTCAGAAACAGCAAATGATCTTCTTCATAAAGGGACCACACTGATTTCATGCTCCTTGTCCTCACTTGAATTTATCAGATAATTATTTGCTTGGGTAACACTCAACACAGAAATGGATCTCTGATGTGACGACATGGCCATACAGGGTGTGTCTGTGTGTGTATATTTGTGAGGTCTATGACTTCTGGTTTTGCTGTACCAACCGGCCAGTTTGAGTTCCACTCCGCTGTGGTCGATAAGTGTCCCGTTAACACGGTTGCTGAAGGGTTCAAAGGCAGTGATGCTGAGCATAGCCGGCTGCTTTTTCCCCAGGTACTCATAGGATCCCCTCCAGAGAGAGTTTTTGGCAAATACACCACCAGGGACTGAAAAAGGGAGATAGAGGAGGGGAAAGAAAGTATGTTTTCATTCCGAACAAAGTGCCATGTGCTGGATTATCAGTTAAAGTGATACTTTGAAAGAGGATTTGTCATTTTGATGAAGCTGGATAGTGAAGTAAAGCACAACTAAACATCTTTTGAGCAGGGTTCCTATCGGCTATACAGATCTAACATCTTAAAATTCCAACTTAGAACTGCATACATAGGATAAAACAAACAATCACATATAGAACCTGTCTTACCGGGTAGTTTGGAGGGTGGCTCCTGCACTGTCCCCACTGGGCTCTTTCCACTTGGGCGATTATCAGCTGAGGAAAAAATCATTTACAAGTTAATCCTCTAAACAGGTACAATGCACTCCAAAGGAAGTGGAAATCAAAGATCCCCTTTCTCATATAATACAAAAACTCTAGGGTAATTACAGTAGGACAATGTCACCATCAGCACTTCCTGTCTACCTCCACGACTAAGAAGCCCTGTGGTGGCCAGAGTGAGGGGCTGCCTGCGACAGGACTCGACTCGTGATTTTGAAGAGCAGCCCGGCCGTCCCTCTGGGAGCTACGGCTAAGTCAGAGGCACAGTTTGGCTGCTTGAGGGGAAGCACTTTAATAATGCCTTACTGCTCACACGGGGCCGCAGGACTACATCACAGTAGTAAACATACACCCACACGGACAAACAGAGTGACTAGGGCTTTACACGCCGCTACACACAAAGACAGGTATACTGATGGTAGTTTATGAGCACAAACATCACCTCGGATGAATGTATACAGACACAACCAAACACACATGCACAAACACCCCCACAGCCTTGTTCTTTATTAGCTGCCAGTCTTTTGAGCTGCCCTTCCATCACTGCGCCCACAGGCACTGTTAATATCCTGTATGCGCTAAGGCCAGTTCTCTTTCTTTCCTTCACTCTTAATGGCACTGCCTTAAAAATACCCATCAGCCTCTATATTTCAGCGTGGCATGGAATCCATCACATGGATATCCCCCTCCAGTACACCTCGCTCTTTAACCCATTAGCACTCGTCTATCCTAGATAATTGTGTGTAGATGACTCTATTTTTTTCCTATATGTATTTAGGCCTAATGCTTAGGGGTGCCTTAATGGCAGTCTATTTGTCTGCTAGACCTTGTTAACACTGCCTCACCATTTATAAGAGGTACTTCTGCTAACCTAATCAATGGGATGCATTGGCCTAATCAGGTTTTGCACCCTTGTTAATGTTTTAAAGCCTGTGTGTCCACACGTGTGTGTGTGTGCCTGTAATTCCATGCAGTGTAATTGTGTGATGGATGGGCCATCCCAGCCTGGCATGTGTCTGAGAATAAGCGAGTGTTAACAGAGCTATTCATCAACATTAGCTGAATTCCCAATTTCCCAACCGAGTCATCGCTGAATCCCGGGCCAGTACAGGCCCTGGTGGTTTCAGGTCCTGGTGGGATAGTGGCTGGCCGTGTGCACACGTCGGTAGTCTTAATGTATATACAGTATGTGCAAAATGTACAAATTAAGCAGCAGCAAAGGTGAAATGGGTGCTACGTGTCTTTGCATAGTTAATATCTCCATGTCCCTTTCTGGATGTAGTATAACCGTGTTTGTACCTGCACAGAGAGGTGGTTTCCCTGTCCAGCTCCCATCGGACCTGCAGGTCCTGTGCTCGGATCCACCGGCCAAGTAGAATCCCGGCTGACATGTATAGATGAGCGTGTAGCCAAGGGATGGCAATTCAATGGCTCTCACATCAGACTGGGCTGGCAGCTCTGGCTGGCTGCAGTGGTGTGCTGGAGAAATGGATTAAAGAGACCAAAGAAGAAGGGAGTAGGAGACAGGTTAAAGTGGGGTTGGGAGATGTGCAGGGAACAGGGATCAGAGGACCAACAGATAAGAAATGTTGTGGAAGAGAAAAAGGGAAAAAGAGGTGAGGTAAAGGTGTGGGGTCAAGGAAGCATATATGGGATTTGTCAGTGACAGATTCTCATTCAAGCAAACTTTGCTCAAGGTTCAGCTTTCCACTTCACTATACATATATACATATATTTGTAGCAATATGAGCAGACTGTACTTACCAATGCACTCAGGTTGAAAACCACTCCATGTGAGGTTGGGCAGACAAGTGCGAGAAATGGAGCCCTGCAGTAAGTAGCCCTTCCTACAGCTAAAGAATACAGTGCTGCTGATCTGTAAGGCAAGGCAAGTTTATTTGTATAGCACAGTTCAGACACAAGGGAACTCAAAGTGCTTTACAGGCACACACAAATTACATTAAAAGACATACAAATTTCATTTAAAAGACATTAAAAATTGCATTAAAAAACATTAAGAATTGCATTTTAAGACCAGTTAAAACATTAAGAAACAAACATAAAAAAAAAGCTATACAAGAAACAAAACTGTAGAGTCAGAGTCATAATGCAGACAAACACAAAAAATGTCAGGATGTGGACTGGACCAGCAGCATACACACTGCACATAACAGGAGGCTGATTTTACACACAGTTGTGGCAATTTAATCAAATTATTAAAATAATTGTTTTGGGTTTGTTTGTCCAAAAAGGTGATTGAAATTAATTTAGAATGAAAATACATCTTAATTTGGCTTTTTACTGTCTACAACTTTACTGTTAATATCATGATGTTAAAAGATGGAAACCTCTGTCTAGAACTGAAATGATTAGTTGATCAATCATTTAGTTGGTCAACAGAACAATAATCTGCAACCACAATGTTAATCAGTTAATTGTACATAAATAATACAATTGAAGTGTGGTTTTCTGGTTTCATTTTCACAGTTGAGACAATTTTCTTATTTTCTTTTTGAAATTCCAGTAAAAAAGAACTGAAATCAAAGTTAAGAAATTAATTGATTAATCTAAAAAATTATCAGCAACTGCATTAATAATGGAAACAATCATTAGTTGCAGTTCTTCTCCTGGACAATTTTCAGGAAAACAAATGAATGGTGATGGCCAGGTCAGAATAGATTACTGTAATCAAATCACCTTGTTTAACTGAGATGGTGGGGTATAGTACAGTCTTCTCAGCCAACAAGAACGTGTTGAAAAAAGCTAAAGTTTGAAAAAGTGCTGTGCTTTCTTGTCAATATCAAGGTAGATATTGCTGCAATCTAGTAGTCCATGCATCGTGGCTAAATGCAAGATACAATAATAAAGGTACATACGTGTAAAGAAAAAAAAGTTAAGCTTTATTTTTATGTCTTCAGAGCTACCACATAGAATATTACACAACATACAACCTGATTTTAGTTTAATATATGAATTCAATCTCCTGTGTGAGCACATATTCTCACCTGGTAGCCTTGACTGTTGTTCTGATTTCCAAAGAGAGGAGTGCCAGGGTCTCCACAGGTCGTGTGACTGGGATCTAAAACACACACACACACACACACACACACACACACACACACACACACACACACACACACACACACACACACACACACACACACACACACAAAATAAAGTTAAATAAAATATTTGATATAACATGCCACCCACAGATTTATCACCTTAGAGACTGCGTGGGGAAAGTAAATTTTTCACAGTTCTGGTGTGAAATACTGACTAGAGATGGAAGGCTGTAAATTACTGTATGCAGAAAAGAATTTGCAAACACACATGTGTAAACACACTCACACACGCGAACACAAATCCTACAAAGTGTTTTCTTAGTGAAGTGAACCCACTCTCTCTCTCTATCCCTACCCAGACCAGCTTATATCACAATGACATACCTTCAGGCTTTATAAGTTACACACCCTGTTAATCACTTTGTTGATCATCTTTTCAAGAATGTGTTTCTTCTTTATATATAAATGTTTTCTCTTGACAACATATGCATCTAAATGGATCAACTCATGTGTCAATTGCACATTTTGCAAGTTGTTCCTTCAAAAGTAAATCACTATAATTTTGTCTTTGCAGCCTTCAATTAGTTAGAACAAATAAGGAAGTGCCATTCAGCTTAAATTCTTACTATCACAAGACTACACAGATTTACCACCTTCATTATATCTTAGTTTCATAGACTGTAGGCCAGACCATTTCTCATTTGAGTACAAAGAATGTTCCAGAATGAACAGCTTTTCATTTGTAAGAGGTCTCAGTGCAGTCATCATCAAATCTAGAAGTTGAACAAGAAGCCAGAGAGACCAGTCCTTCCAGTAAATTTACAGCAACTAACGTGTTACAAGAAAAGATGTGAAGCAATTTTGGCCGTAACTTAATCTAATTTGATTAAATCTCACTAAATCTAAGTACAGCCTTTCCCACATCCCATGCAGTATGGATATTAACTGCAACTGTTATAATATTGGCTTATAAATTATACAAATGTAGTGGAGTTACTACATGGCACGTTGGTAACTCTTTTGCTATATTGAATTTATGTTTAACTAAGTGTTAATGGGTCATTTGTTGCCATGTGTGAATATTTTACACACATTCAAATGTCCCTAGGGCACTTGCACTTGCACATAGCAGATGAATTTGAGAGTCCTCAATGGGTCCTGCATGTGACGTATGTTGAAACCAACAGGAGAGGAACTGATCCAATGTTGGAAAGTGCAGCTTGTGCATTCATTGGTGCAAAAGGTAACTGGGAAAACAAATGAGAACTTAAGGGCCAGATCCAAGCCAATCAATGGGAGGCTTCTCTTACACTGTTTCTTGTAATATAGCCTTACATGAAAGTAACAAAATAAAGCACTGTTTTGTGCTCTGGTTATAAAAAGGCCATAGGCCATTCAGTACTATATTCCATATGTTAGAATGTGTTGAGTATACTATACTAGTCTATAGGAGTCTAAAAGGATGAACAAACAGGTAGCTTACCTATGCAAGAGGGCTGTGTGCCACTCCAGGTGCCATCATATTGACAGTATCTCCTGGTAGAGCCCACGAGGACAAGGGGAGGGTAGCAGGAGAAGGACACAGAGGAGAGATAGGTGAACCCTCTGTCCTCCCTCCTCCCCTGGGATGGCATCCCTGGGTCTCCACAGAACACAGCTGCAAAGATGTAAGGAGGTAAATGTGAGGTGACCCCGCTAACCATGTTGTGTTTTTATTCAATTTTTACCAACGAAGGTGACTGTTACACAAGAGACATGCATATCACACATGCTGGGCTGTGAGACATGTCAGAATCATGTAATGCAATCAGGCATTCCAGTGTGGTGCCACTTACGGAAGCACTGGGGTTTCTCTCCACTCCAGTTGCCGCTGCCTTGGCATGTCAACACAGTGGGCAGGGACAGCTGGTAACCTTGGTTGCAGGAGTAGCTTATGCTAGAGCCCCAGGTGAAATCTGTCCCAACAACCTGTCCGTTAGGGATGGTGGGTGGTGAACCGCATACAATTGCTACAAGGAGACAGAGAGGCATTTCAAGACTTTATGAATCAAAGGTCCCACATTATGCTTAGGGTTCATACTTCTGTTGGTACCTACAAAAAAATGTATACATGTTTTTAAGTTAAACAAAAAAAAGGAAACTTTTATTTCTCTCATACTGTATACTGATGCATACAACTTAATTCTCTGTCTGACTGCTATGTTTTAGTGCCTGTCTCTATGAGGCCCCTTACTGTGCGTTCAGACCAAAGGCGCATAAAGAGGAAAATTATCCGAGAAGTCATTCATTTTCTATTGGGTGCCAGGCGGAGAAGGAGGGAAAAGTGGAAAAGGGGTGGTGGGTGGAATAAGGAAAAAACAAATGTTAAAAATTCACAAAATCCACTGCATTATGTAATGAGCTATGAGCCATCGAGGTGGAAAAGGTGGAAAAGCCATGCGATAACCAATGGGGATGTCTTGTTCTGCTGTCGTCCCTCGGTCAGGTCGGTCCCAGAGAACAACCTGCATAATTTTGGTTCCTACCAAACATTTGTTCCGAGATGAAATGTTGATCGCCGCTGTAGCAGAACACCTGGGCCTGTCGCCGGTTTGCCTGGTGAGCTTTTAATTGTGTTTGTAAGAAAGGAGAGAAATTATTGCACACTAGCGTTGCAATGTAGCATGCTCGCATGCTATCAGTCCTTGCTTAATGTGAATGCAGGGTGACTTCTTCTTCAAACCATTTTATCAGCTAGTTGTGTTTTCATTTAGCTACCCTGTCCATTTCGTCATACAGTCGGCAAAATCGGTGTTTATTTGGGATGATCATTCCGTAAATATGATTGTGGAGTAATTCTGTTTTTAATGAGTTCATCAAGTAACTTTCCGTGATTAACGATGTCGGTAAATGGATGGGCTGTGCTACAGCAGTAGTTGCACGGTGGTGTTTAACGTGAGTGGCGTGTGGGCTCTTTAAATTTAGAAGCATAGAATGAACACTTAGGTGGATTGGACAGGGTGGACAAGGCATATTTCCCTCTTTGTGCGCTTTCGGTCTGAACGCACAGTTATCCTGTAAAAAGCCTAGCCTGCTCTGATTGGTCAGCTCTTATGAGTCTGATCCAGAAATACATACCAGCCTTCCGAAGTATGAGTGTAATGTATTCTTGTAAAAACATTGTATCCAACACAACTCTAGCCTATACCATTGTCTAAATTGATGTTATGATCGTTTTTTAATTCACATCATCGTACACAACTTCACCTTTGCAGAGAGGTTTGGTGCCATTCCAGGTTCGGTCCTTGGTGCAGATGAGAGTCGAAGCCCGGTCAGCATCCATGTTGAAACCAGGAGAACACTGGAAACTGACTGTGTGGTTGTAAGTGAAATCATTGCCCAACCTCACCCCATTGGCTGGCACTCCAGGATCACCACAGTTGATAACTACATACACACAACAGGATAAAAAAGTAAGAACAAATGCAAATTGGAAATACAATTTGACAATGACAACAGATATAGCAGAGTACAGGGACAATGATGAAGACATTAGGTAAATGAAACAGGACGAAAAAAGCAAAAAAAAGCAAAGAAAGGTTGACACAGTTTGTAACCTCATCATGTCTGAGCGATATTGTTTGATGAGCTTTGGTGGAATTTGATGTTCTCTATACATGTACAAGTAAACAAACTATTTAAAATCGCACAGCAGATGAAGCCTCAGAGTTAATGAACTGTTATATGTGTTTGACCCAAGCAGTTCACCTCACAAACAAAACTTAACAATCTGAAAAGCAACATCACTGATTTTTCTTCACAGGTAATAATCACTTCATCCATTTATGGACAACCACTTTTGGACAATTTATTTAGACTGAATTTATGTTTAAAACATTAGTTACTAGGCGTCTCATCTTCAATCACCAAACTGACAGTTTGACTTCAAGTGTTTTATATCAAAGAACCGTCCTTGTACTTTGATTGTCCCCAGTTTAGAGCTTTCAGACTACAGAGAGACTAAATCTTGTGATAAATCTTGTACAGTAGCTCCCTGAAGCTCTAAAATGAACCACATTTCTCCTTGATTATACTTTTACATCCTGCAGGGAAAACAGTGTGATTGAGTAACAACAGTAAGGTTCTTCTGTGGGACTCAGCAGCATTGTAGCCCTGCTCTGTTGTAAAAGTCTAAGATAAAAAAATCCAGGCCATGGAAGGACAAGTTTAAAGTTGCCATGGGACAATAAGGCAATATCAAGTGCATATGACCAACATCCCAGTCAAAACCCCAGTAGGGTAGAGGCACAGTATCTCCCCTTGACTGAGCATGCACTTACATATCCCACTGGGTTGGAAAGAGTTTGTATTCTTAGATTGTAACTGGCTTGGTAGATGCCAGATGACTGCAGAAGCTAAATAAAATGTTTTATTGAGTATATATTTCAGTTAAAGCAAGTTAAAATTGAGAGAGATAAAACTGTCACGACACCTCTGTCAAGTAAATCCCATTTCAGCATGCAGTTTTTGTAATACATCAGTAGGAATCATTCAGCTAAAAGTGCTCCCATTCACATGTCCATCCACAAGCGTGTGTTAAAATGTACCCTTTCACTCCTATGGATTACTGAGGTCTGAGATCCATAATGGCTCTGCTTCGGGTTTATCCTCTCCATTCAGAAGAAACTGGTTCTCTCAGTGACCTCTATTTGCCAGGGTCTCCTGACTCTGTACAGCAGATGTGTGTCTTTTGTGATGAGAAAGGGCTGTCTGTTAGGAGTGGATCATGCCTCTAACTTCCTCCTACTGAGCCATCCATCACTAAAAATATCTGCTGTATGTATGTTTTCTTGCATTTCTTGCAAATATCTTGCCTTTCACTAAACATGTATCTGTATTTAATGCTGGATATGTATGAAACTACTGAGTCTAATCTAGTGTTCAAATGCAAATAAACATGAGAGGCAGAACTCAGACATGTGTATAAGCCAATAAACAGAAAAGCATCTATTCAAATATGGACAATTAGTTAAGCACTACACATAGATGCACTAAATGTCTTTCTCTGTGAGAGCTGTTCATTACCAGAGCACTCAGGCATGTTGCCAGTCCAGGTTCCGTTAACAGTGCAGTGTCTGGTAAGCAGGCCAGTAGAGTAGTAGCCCTCTCTGCAGGCATAAGTAATGGATCTGGAAAACGTCAGGCCATCATGGATCAGGATCTGGGCATTCCTTGGTGTTCCTGGGTTTCCACAGGAGATCACTTAAACAGAAAAGAGAGGGTGCCAGAAAGAGATTAGGTAATATTCAATTCCCAAGAGTCCAGAAACAGAAACTGTTTAGTTACACATGGGCGACGAAAAAAAAATAAATAAAAAAAATCATATCAATCTTTGGCCACCATGTGCAGTCAAAACAGCTTCAATCTGCCTTGGAAACGATTCTCCAAGTCCTTGGATGACTGCCGGAGGTTTCGAACATCATTCTTTCAAGACATATTCCCTAATATTGCATCTTGAGGATGGTGATTCTGAGTGCATTCAGGCTTACAATCTCCTACTGGTGTTCAATGGGGTTGAGATCTGATAGCTGCAAAGGCCATAGCATAGGATTCACATCATTCTAATACTCATCAACTTATTCAGTGACCCCCTGTGCCATGTGAATGAGGGCACCACCATCCAGGATGATCATCACTCAGAACAACTTCCTATTGATCTGCAGTGACCCTTCCCTCTGAGGGGACAAGTGAACCAAAACCATGCCAGTTAAATACCCCACAGCACACTGATACACTAAGAAGAGAGACACTGATTGGTATTCTTCACTCATATATTACGTCTTCTCTTTAATTTGAAATCTGTCTTCATGTGTGTGGGGGGTGAATTGAGCAGAAGGGTCCAGGTTTAGGGCAGTGTTGGCACAGTACTATAGCAGCCTTTGCTTCATCAAACCATTTTTGGAAAAAAAAAAATGAGACCAAACTGCCCAGACTGCAGACTAGAATGAAATGCTAGAAAGCAAGTAGAAACAGCCCCGAAAATTATACTTGGCCAGAGAAACTCAGGGTACCCAGAGGCTCCTAGATGTGGTACTCTAGCTGAGAGATGCACTCAACTGTGTCTCTTTGCCAGAGAGATGCTTAAGACCAACTTTAACAAGCCCCCTGGAGAACATTATAGGGACTCAAATGATGAAGTCAAACAAATTGACCATTCCAAAATGTTGAGCTAAGAAATACAGGTGATCATCAATCGCCTATATGTGATTTTAGACTTCAGATTTGTGATACAAGATTAAGACTTTGATCATTGCAAATGTTTAATTTTGCCTTGTCTGCTTGCAGTTTTAATATGTTGACGCTGGAGCTCAAAACAAATTGAAAATGCCAAATATGTTTATGAAACTATAATACTGGTGAAAGGTCAATAAACTAAATACTTTAACTTTAATTAATTTTTCCTCTGACCAACCTAAATTTGTACCCAGCAATGTAGTAATAGTTGTTTAAACTTAGTATAACTTCTCATCAGTCATCAATAGAAGGCAATCATCTGCCAAACAAAAATCTTTTGTATTTTCTGGAAAAGATGAAGGTTCAGTTTTTATAAAACACTGTGTCCTTTGTCCTAGACTTTTAACCTGTTTTTCACTTGCATTCTAGTGAGACTTATGTGTAAATTACACAAACTGCAGTTTTTTTCTGTTTTGTTTTCCCTTTCCCTCTGTTCTTCATCCACCTGTAATCATCTTTCTCTGCGTCCTACTTCATAAGTAACTTTGATGGGCAAATCCTTTGCTCACAAAGTCCCTTGGTGTCTGTCCGGCCGCCAGCGATGGTTCTGTTCATTACAGTCTCCAGCTTGCCCCGGGCCCTCAGAGCCCAGCAGGCTTCACCCTCCCGTAATGACCAGATGTGGCCTGGCCCTTGAAGTCAGTGCCAACTGAGAACAGGTGGGCAACCTTGGCTACTGGGCATACCACACACACTAGAGAGGGTATGAGACAGAGTGAGGCAAGGGAGAGAAGTGGTTGTGATGTGTGCAGAGGGGTTGTGCGTGTGTTCATGGAGGGGGTGTTAAGAGCACAAACGAAAGCAGCCTGGGAGACAGGTTGGAGCTTCTGGAAATAAAACACTGTATACAAGGAAGAGGGAAAGGGCTTTGTGTTCACAGAGAGTGAAAAAAAAGGGGTGTAGAAAGAAATACGGTATAAGAGAACTTGCCAACTTGATGGTAGCAAACTCGAACTTTACGGACAGTTTTATCATTTTAGTGTTTCTGCGAGTACAAAACCTTAAACACAACATGCTGGGTGTTTGTGCAGAATCAAAAATTGAGTGTTTAATACACAAACAAACACAAAAAACCCCAGAGGCAAAAAACGACATGTTATCAATTCCAGACTTGAATATAAAGCCCACTATGACTATGAAAATATGACTCCGATGAGCAAAAGTAGATGGTTAAAGTCTAAAACAGCTCTAAAAATATTGTTAAATATATATATATATATATAAAAAAAACATACAGTCTAGTTATTTATAATAATTCAAAGTCAAATCTAAAGTTAAATTAAGACTTAAGTGTTTGCACAAGCTCACCTCTCGTTATAAACCTTAACATTCTCCTCCAGGTTTGACAGGAGAAAACAAGAACTACATCAACTGTTTTAATTGTTTGTAATTGCAATGTACTTGCCCAACTTAGTAATAATATTGGAAAGTGTTTGACCTTAAGACCCATATCGACCAGTTGCAAATTACACCTTCAGATAATCTGCCTTCTCATGTATCTGCAGCAGAATGGATGTGAGGTTGCACAAGGACAATAATGAAAAGCCTCTGTTGTGGTCCTGTGTTTCTACCACTCAATCGCTGCTTTAAATTTGCACCCACATGCAGATTTGCAATATGTCATTCATTCCATTTACAAAGGCAGCATTTTCTTATACAATCAGTGACTGTAACTACATTATTATCCATAATGAGTGAATGGCAGCTTAAAATATGCAATCCAGTGGTGGGGTTTGTTGAGATCTGCTAGCTCTGAAAATACATCAAAATGTAGGGATAATGAAATATAAACACTTGTTACCAACCACATAAAATCATGGGTGTCTATTACCCCAGAAATTAGAATAAAAATATATGCATGCACAGGTTTGTAAAACAAATGCAGAGGGAGTAATTAAACAAAAGAAAAAATGTGAGAAAAGGAGAAAGAAAGAACACTTAAAAAAGGTTACAAAAAGGAAAAGACTTCAGAGAAATAAAGTTACTGAAATTACATGTAGATGTGTGATTAACTCAATTCCCATACTGCGTTAGGAGTACAGTGAACATCATAACTCTTCAGCTGCTGTACATGTTACTAGATGGTCAAATATTGTGTTCATTCATTTCTGCGCCTAAGTTGTCCATCAGACCATTCATCCATTAATTTTCCACCAGTTATCCAGCTTTGGGTTGCAGAGGTAGCATAATAATCAGTAGGCCACACATAAAGTCCTCCAGCTTCTCAAAGGGAATACAAAGGGGTTTCTCAGGCCAGATGGGAAATCAAATCCCGCCATAGTTTTCATTTGTGCTCCAGGGTTTCCAGTTGGACGTGTCCAGAAAGCTTTCACAGTATACTGAGGACAGCATCCTGATGTGATTCCTGAACCCTCCACTGTCTGTTTTCAAAGCAAAAGAGCAGCTGTTCTACTCAATGCTCTTCCTTGATATCCAAGCTGCTCACCCTGTGCCTTAAGGGTTTCACTCTTTTGGTCACTACCCAAATCCTTTTAGCCACAAGTGAGAGCTGGCTCCCAAATGGACAACTAAATTGAGAGCATTACCTAGGAGCTCAGCTCCATCTTTAACACAAATGTGTGAATGCCACACCAATCCACCTATTGATCTCATCTACCTCGCCAGACCCCCAAATGTATCCACTTCCTCGCCCTAAAAATTCTGTCCATAAAAATCCTTTTCAGAATTGCTGACTTTGCACAAAAATCATGGACTGCAACATCCACTGTGAAGATGCTTGACTTAAATGATGTACAGTATGCACACATGGATCAAACTTTGGTTAGGTAAGGATGAGATAGCCACGAGCAACAATCTCAGTACCTCATATTTCATGACATGTTGGTTTGCACATGCAACACATGTGCATCAAATGCAGAACTCCCATGAACCCTGCGTATTATAGGGTGAAGGGATGAGGAAACAAGACCGAAATCCATTTTTCTCCCCATGAAACCAAAGTCTGACAGTTGACTGTATCACTTTTGCAGCATGTTGCCAAACATTTTCTGAGCAGTGTGATACTGCCGTATGAATGGGATCCACCATCACCTCCTTTCATCCCATTTCTTTACCAGAGAGCAGACAGCAAACACACGCACACTAACTCAGTACATATGTGTATTCCTTACCATGACACTCAGGCTGGGTGCCGAGCCAGGTCCCGTTGTTCAGGCAAGTTCTTTCCGGTGAACCTTTCAGCATGTAGCCGGGTTCGCAGCTGAAGCGGACAACACTGCTTAGTGTAAACTCTTCTCCCAGACGGATACCATGCACAGGAACACCTGGATCTCCACAGAGCCCGGCAGAATCACCTAGAAAATATAAAATGTATTTTTCACAATGACAGCATTGCTCATGTGGAGAACATAAGAGGTATGTTTTCATATCAAAACAATAAAACAAACATTTTTCAGGATTGCAACAGAAACACAGAGCCCTTCTTCCACCCGACTGCCATCCAACAGGAAAAATAATACACTTCCTCAAGAGTGACTAGCTTCTCAAAAAATACATTATATCTCTATGTTCAACAGGCAGAAAATGTGCAATATCATATCAATTGTCATTTATTCATTTTATCCTGGGATATATTTTGCACCGCTTGCTTCATACTTCAATGTACATAATTTAAAACAATCACAAACAGTTTAGTACTGCTGTATGCTGCTCTCAATCCTCATTTTACAGGGCGCTGGTCAAAATGTCTTTAGCAGCACATAGCCAAGAAAGCCAGGCAAATCTTTAAAAAAGGGTTGTGTTTATTGCCCGTTTAGAGAACACTAGCCATCCCTGGAGATATACAGTATATGAATGTCATGAAGTGTGACATTAAACTGTCAGCATGCTACTTTATTGTCGGCTTGTGTGTGCACTAGTCTCCGTGTTTCTGCCATTTCTTGTCTTTGCATGTTTGTATTACCTATGTACCTATGCACATTTGCATATGAGGACACCCCCAAGGCCTTTCTCATGTGTATGAGGTATACTATACGTCTTGAAGCATATCACTGTAAAGAAAGACAGTCCATGGGGGGCAATGTCTTTATGGTGCTCCATAACCCAGCTGAGGTGTGGGCGGCCATGTTCCTCAGCCTGATATGAGAAGATTAAAGCAGGTTTTATGGAGGACACTCACTTTGCCCTTGAGCTCTATCTTTGGTCCACCTACTTAGCTGACAGCTGCCACCCAAACCTTTTATTTGTTTGCCTGGCATTATGAGGGCATTGGTGTGACTGGGTGCTGATAATACAGCTGAAAAAGTATTACAAGCAGGAAGCTAAGTAAGGGATGACAAAAAGGACTAGAACAGCACAAAGTTTAAAAGTTCGAATGTGCTTGTTTCAATCTTCTAACTGAAGTTCATCTTAAACATTAAAATGTAAAACTTTCACAAAAGAGGGTTATCTTGAGTTTTATCCTTCCGACCATTACACAGTCAATCTGGGTGTAGTTTTCCGTACCAGAGCAGTGTGGCGGCGAGCCGCTCCACTGGCCGTCCAGCTGGCACATTCGCGTTGTGTTGCCCATGACGGTACGCTGGCCCATGCAGCTGTAGCGGATGACTGAGCCTACTGTCCGACGATCGCCCGAGATCTGGGTGTAGGGAGGCATGCTAGGGCGGTCACAGAGCACCACTGTCCAATCAGGGCAGAGAGATGAGAGAGAGAGACCAATGAAAACCAATGAACTGCTGCAAGGCCAACAGTGAAGAAGTGACTTTGGATTATACTGCTTTGTTATAGCAACACTAACAGTCTATTTGGGTGGGTGACATTGCGTTTGTGTTGTGTTTTACAGCATCACACCACATTTTATCAAACTTTCCAACCAATTAAGAGAGTTAGTTCCATCAGAATGTTCATCCCTTTATCACAGTGAAGCATATTTGATTATGCCACAGTTTCCTACTCTAAATGGAAGTGAACCGAATAGGGCTGAAACAGGCTGGTTGATTTCATCAACTTACTGTCGACAATTATTGATAGTTAATTTATCAGCTATTATCGTTTTATATTATCCTTAACATTTCTTTGGGTGTTGGACTGTTGAATAGACAAAAAAATATGTCTGAAAAGATTAATATACCACTATTTTCTGACATTTCATAGACTAAACTGCTAAATTGTTAGTATAAACCAGTAATTACAAATGCTGTTTGGTTAGTGTGGATGTCTACAGTTTTACGTCTTCTTTTTCAGCATATACAAAAATTATACAAGCAGCAGCACTTACAACCAAACCCTGAGGTACTCACACAGGCACTTGGGCAGGGAGCGATCCCAGGTACCGTCCCCCTGACAGGAGATGGAGCTGGTGCCAAGCAGGTAGTAGCCTGGGTTGCATCGGTACGACACAGTGGTCTGGAAGCTGTAGCGATGTGGCCCGCTGGGCAGTACCTGCCTGATGCTGTTCTCTACATGGCCCGGCTCTGTGCAGTTGACAACTGGAAAAAGACAAGCAGAGAGAGGAAAAGGGTGAAGGAGCCACAGAGAAAATGACTTTGTCTGTAAGCTTTTGAAATTCAGTTTAGCTAATTATTTAACCTGTACATTTGTATTAAATATTAGAACCGTTGTGTCTTTGATCACTTAATGTAGATGTTTTAAATGGCAAGAACAACAAGTCAGGTGGTTTTGTTTATAATAAACAACATATTTTAATAGTCACTGTATCACACACCGTGAACATTTCACCATTTAACCCATAGTGATATTTCTCTTGCTTTTATTTTCTCCCTCTGTCCATTCCTTTCCAGCATCCATCCATCCATCCCAATCCAAATGAAGTAGGAGGCAGACTCCGGAAATAAACATTTGCTTCATTAGAGCCAGTCTCCTGCTGGCCGCTGTGGTGCAGAGATGGTGATGGATGGGGAGCTCACAGGAGAAGAGGCACCATGTCAGTTTAACACCAGATGGAGGGAGTTAGGGAAGGGAAGAATGAGGGATGAGTGAGGAGCTAGGGACAGCAAGGGGGGTGCTGTACAGAGTTAAAGAGGAAAGGGGCCCTGATGGTGCAGAATATATTAAAATTCATGACAGAATGTCAGGCTATGACTGCCACCAGGACCAATTCATCTTTTGTGTCTCAGATACAAGACACCGACCAAACCTTACATTGTTTTAACAAAGTCTGAGCACACTGACTAACAGTTGCTGTCTAGTTTATACTGTGAAGCACAACTAAATGTGTACTACGATGCCAAAACTCTAATGGCTTCTAAAACACTGCCTGAGAGTGCCCACGCAGCCATTATGCCCCAGTTTGCCTTGCCAGTCTCGCCCCATGAGTGTGCCTTTGCCACAGCCAAAATGAACCCATTGTATGCTAATGTTCCTAAAAGCTTGCTCATTTTCATGCTCCCAAGCTGGCCAGCACAGCTAAATCACCCCCAAAATACCTATTATAATGTATTCCTTCCTGTAGAGCGCTGACCTGTGGCGCCATCATTTACAACTTTCTGCATAATAACACTACAAAGTGTATTTGAAGCCGTGGAGCTGCTACAGCACGAGATTTCCGTGGCTCGGAAATTCAGCTTTGAAAAAATGTGCTCAGGCAATTGGGGCTCAAAAGCGATCCAGCAGTCATCTAAAAACGACTGACCTCCTGGTAAATGTGTGTGTGTGGCCCAGTGGGTAGCGAGAGAGGAAGTGAAAGGATGAAAGGGAAAAGAAGAATAAAAGTGAGAGGGGAAGAAGGGCCGAGGTAATTCATCTCTGTTCCACTCAGAAGGTGGGACCCTGGTCACCCTCTCCTTCTCTTGGTCTCCTGCCAAGTAACGGCCCTGTAAGTGGTGTGTCAGAGTGTGTTTTTTTTTTTTCCCCTGTCCAGTGTCTCTTCCCTTTTTATCGCTGTAAGACAAATAAACACACACGAGTCATCCAACGGAGGTGGTGTTGTGGCTCTGTTGCTGTGACTCAAATTGGTGGTGATTAGAGAGGGATGGGAGACTGGCTGGACCGGCAGTGCTCTCTTGCTCCCTGCATTATTGATGGAACCTACAGACTTTTTTAGTTAAAATCTGGACTGTGGAAATCATTACCTTCATCTGACTAGCCCTTTTTACACAGCCTCTCCGCATTATCTCTGGAGCGGTGGTTCGGCAATTCTCCGCCAATGTTGATTCACACAGAGCGAAGCCTCTCCGCCTTCACGCGTGTGATTCATATAGAAAGCCGGCGTTGCGGCTCCTAAAGAGGCGTGACAGTACACGTCATGATGATGACGTGGGTGTCTCCCCAGGTGTTCCCCCTGTTAATCGAAACCCACGGACAGTTTTTAATCATATGGATGCTGTTATAATGTGTTGTGAATGAGATCCTGACCCACCAAACATCCTGGAAAGTGACGAAGTTACGTTTTTCTCGCTAAATTACATAATTATACATAATCACCATCAGTAAACTGGACGCTGTCTGACTCACTCACTCGCGGGACGGAGGCTGTTTTCTGGGGGAAAGTTCCATGAAGTCTCGGTCGGGAGGGTTGGGGGTCGCGGTGATTTATTTTCATCACAAACTCTCGGTGAGTTTAAGTTGTTTGCCGGTGACAGTCGTGTTTTTCGGACAGAAATGTGACGAAGAGTCGGCAGGGCAGACGGTTCTCCACGTACAGCTGTGGTATTTTTTTCCCTCATATAAGTTGCCAGAGACAGTTACAGTTACTACGTTACTTTTGCTCGTTCCTGTAACGTTGCTTTGTGGGACATTTCTCTGTATTTAGTTGAGTAAAGGACCTGTGCAGTTATCAGAATATCAGACTGACACGCCCTCGCTCCGCCCCTCCGAATTATCTGTTCACACTGGGACGGCTCACCAATAATGCGGCCCTGATACTACCTCCAGAGGCAGATCAGAGCCGCAGCAAAATTTCCCCCCTCTCCGCATCTAAAACTTTCACACAGAGGAGGGTGCGGAGAATTGGCGCAGGAACCCCGCATGCAAACGGCTGTGTGAAAGGGGCTACTGACTCCTGCCCCACCCTCATCTTTTTTTTTTGCTGCCTTCTGTATCTATTGGCTGCTCTCTCTCCTCCGAAAGAAAAGCCGATGGTTCGGCTTAGCTAAGGCTAAGGTGAGAAGGATAAAGTGGATGTCATCACAGCACCTACACTTTTCAACTCAGCAAGGAAGTACATGGCAGACAGCAGAGCACACCTCACCAAATATGTCTCGAACTCTGTAATTAAGGTGATAAATCTGATTGACAAAAAGACCTCTAAGCTACTTATGTCTCAACATCAACAGTGGGGATAATGTGCCATCAGAACAGACGCCCACACACACGCCCACACACACGCACACACACACACACACACACACACACACAGAGGCTCAGAGATAATGCATCTCAGCATCTGCATGGAAACAAGGCCAATGCTAATATGATGTCACTATGGGAGCAAAGAGATTTAAGGCGTATGTCTGGGAAAAAATCTCGCCTGCTTATGCATGCAGCAGCCAAATTCACTTCCTCTTTTTTTTTCAAACAACTGAAAAAATATTCCTGTGGGACTTGTAACCTCCTCATCCCTTCATAGATGTCTAAAGAAAAAAAGGCCAAATCCTTTCTCTTCTCATTTAAAACAAACTCATAAGTCAATCCGTCACTGGTTCTGTCACTGCCTTGTCACATTCAGGGCTCGACCTTGCGAGTGCCCTTTCTGTGCCTGTCACAAAGCCCTCAGTTAGTGGGGACTTAGAGACAGACATGGGCGACAAGATACATCGCTTGTCGCAAAAACACTGCCAAATTAAAAGTCCTTGCCTCGCTTATTCAAAGCAGAGCAGGGTACTTCTTATTCTGAGCAAAAACCGGGGTGCGGGTCTCCATAGGCTGCTGTCTTTCATACAAGCTCAAGGACCCTGTGATTGTTTTTGGCTGCTTCTGCACGGTTATTAACCAAGTTTGTTTCCCTGACAGACAAGTGAGCCTTAGGGTGCAGCAGAGGTAGCTAGGCTAAGAGGAAATAAGATCAAATGTAAATACTATCCAGAACCCCCATGGACCATGTAGTTGAGACCATGGTAATTAAATAATCCAGTGTTCTCTTTGGTTTTTCATTTCAATTTCCCCTAATATGCATCGTTTAAACTCTTCCTCCCTCCAGGTGTCTCTGAGCTTCATCTCCGCTCTCTCTGTGATTGGGGTCATCTTTGGTCAAACAAGATATGACCTTGCACATTACATTAGGTTATTTAATATCTACCTACACAATTGGATGAGAACACAAGAAGAGAGCCAGACTGTTTCTGACAACATCAGTCAGTGTCGCTGAGCCAATGTAGTAATATCCTTCATATAATGACGTGTTCGACAAAGTGGTCGTGGAACTCCACGTGGACGACTTGAGTTTTTTGAGGAAAGCCCCCATTCAAACCTGAACATGATACTTTCACCTGTTACGAATGAATCTATTTATCTGTAGAATGTTCCAAACAGGTGATTTTTGAACACTCCATAACTTCCCCAGTCTTCTGTTGCCTCTGTCCAATCAATCAAATTCAGGATAAGCATATATTTACAAAGCATTGATCAGGTAAAACATTATATTGTTTTTGTACTGTGTGCAATTGAATATATTTCAGAAAAGACTAGAACACTATCACACAGTGTCTCAACTTTTTTGGAATCTGGGTTGAATTTGTGTAAGTATACACATAAAGATTTTGAAATTATGGAGGTGTCAGGAGAAAATTATTTGATAATGTGTTTTCTCATATTAGTAATTTGCTCGCTCACTTGACAAATTGCACAACTTTGTGGTCTGAAATTGCTTTTTAAAAACAATTTACTGCCTCATGACAGGATCAGGCACATATTACCAATCTGCTCTGCCCGTTTGAATTTATCCTTTCATTCATTTGAAGGCATGACGTTGTCCACAAATCATGGATACACTGACTGATAAGCTTTGGCATCCAGTTGACACTTACTTTTACACCTGGGGAGGGCATTGCTCCACTGCCCATTGGCCTGGCAGGCAGATTTTACAGCACCCTGTAGAACATATCCAGTGTTGCAGACAAAGCGCACTGCGTCATTTAAGTTGAACTGGGTTCCTTGGGTCATTCCGAAGGTAGGGTTGCCAGGATGACCACATGTGATGGCTGGGAAAGTCAAAGAAGAAACAAAATTACACACAAGCAGAACAGTATAATGAAATCTGTTTACTATCAATGGTTGAAATGAGACCTGAGGCAAAAGTGGTTTTCACACTGTATGTTATGCAGCAGATTGTGCAGGAGCTTGCTGTAAAAAGGTTGATTAACTTTAATAAATTGGTGATCAGTACCAGAAGGTTTCAGTCTAATCAGGCTGAATCTGCGACTGGTAGCTTATTAAGATCATCCCGTGATATATGCAGTTATTACAAATTATTAATCAACACTTTTAATCTGCGAAAGAGGCAACTTTGATATTTTGATATTTTGTTTATTTTTGTTAGGCTACCTACCTCACCTGTGTTCCTACTAGTAGAAAGTGTGAGTGTGGAGTCCTACACTGTTCAGTGAGGATGTTTTGAAGAACCAATACCTTTTAACTTTAACTCTCCAACTATTCTCTGTGAACACTTACGGACACAGACTGGAGTGCGTCCTGACCAGCGGTGATCCTGTTCACAGATCCGCACCGATACCCCGATGAGACGAAATCCTGGGTTACACTGATACACAACGCTGCCTCGATAGTTATAATTCTCCCCAATGATCTGTCCATTCACAATGGGTTCTGGGGTGCCACAATGGCCAGCTACAGTTGAAGGAAGAAGAACTCACAGTCAGACGTATGTCTTTGAAATTAATCTTGGAGCACATTGAAGGAGTTGTATCATTTTTGGGTGTTGAAGATCTCACCTAGACATTGGACCTGTGATCCACTCCAAAGCCCATTGGACATACACTCTCGTACCCGAGAGCCCACCAAAGTATACCCTGTGTTGCAGGAGAAGATAGCTGTGGCTCCATACACAGTCAGTGTTCCAATCTTGTTGCCATTTGGTGGAGTCCCAAGGTCCCCGCAGGAGATGACTGAAATGAGTAAATAATATATTTTGCAGAACACCCAAATGGTAAAATACAATTAAAACTTTTCATCTGAGTTCTGCTTGAAAAATGGTTTTGTTTGTTTTTTCATTTATTTTGTTTTGGTTAAAAGATTTGTGCCTGTTTAATCATATTCTCCTTCTAATATGACAGTGGAATAAGATATATTTCGATGCAATTATTTTTTCTTGCTTGACAAATTGCTTTTTTCTGGTGGATGATTTTCAATTTCTTACTGTGAATGAGAGTTTTAACTTAAGAAACTGTAGAAAAATTAAACCACGGGAAGTGTTGTGTCGACTCACTGTCGCAGACTGGACGTGGATCTGGGTAGTTCCAGGTGCTGTTAGCCTGGCAGCGAATGACCCTTTGACCCCTGTAGTAATATCCGGGGTCACAAATGAGCATCATTATAGCATCGTATTGGTTTTGAGTTCCATAAATCAGCCTCCATCTCCCATGTTCCACAGCAGAGTGGCCAATGTCGGGGCAGGTCACCGCTGGATGATCAGAGGATAAACACAAATATTAAATCAAATATCTTCTCTGTCTGGTGCTGGTTTAACATCAAATATCACATTAGGATGCCGAATTTGAGAGAATGTTCAGTGCAATAAGAGAAATACTCACGAACACATCTGGGCTGAGCCTCAATGGGGCTCCACCTCCCAGATTCCTGACAGGTCACAGATGTAGTGACAGGCCCAGCAAGTCGAAATCCAGGATTACATCTGTATGTGGCCCTGGCTCCTAGAGAGAAATCCTGACCCACAATACTGCCATTGACGGGAGGCACTGGCATCCCACAGGACATGACTGGAGGGGAAAGAGGAAAGTGGCCAGAAGGTAAGACCAACAACTGTGGTAGTTCAGAGTGAATGCACAGGTAGCAACGTTTATTTTAACAGCCATCTTTGTATGCAGAGTGCCTCTCTCACAATGGGCTCCTGTACAAACACACTCCCAGAGCCACCATTGATGTGCAGTAAACATTAGCTCTGGCTGCCATCTGCACAATAGTAAACAATCAAGTCCAGAGAGAGCACATGCAATTCATGTGGAGATTACACCTGGTGCAGACTTGACCAGACACTGAATGGATGCCCTACTGTTCTCAGTTTACGCTTCAGCTGGTACCATTACAAATCTGGTTAGAAACAAGACTTTCAAAGTAAGAATTTTACGGTTTTGTACTGGAATATAATATAAACACAAACGGAATAGAAAACTCAGTGAAGGTATTTTTTTTTTGAAAAATCACTTTTATATCAAAGTATATCATGCAGGAATACACCATGATCAGTTATCCTATCCATTTGTTTGTTTGTTTTTTTTAATAATAAAACTCTCCAATTTTAATAAAGTGTCATCTCAGTTGAGAGTAGATAATTGCTATTGTTCATTCCATCACAGAAAAAAAAATAGCACAATGACAAGCAGGCAACATAGACTTTAACCCATGAGTCTGACATATCAAACAATTCAGCCCAGGTAAACCAAATATTATTAATCTGATTCAGTGTTATCATCAAAGCCATTCTGATGCACAGTGAAGTGAGCTTCCTTGAAGCATGCCTTAGGCTGAGGGGCTGTCGGTGATGGCACACTGTCAGCTGAAATCACACTTTGATCCAAAGCAAATGGATTCAGTGATAGTTTTTTCAATCATCTTAAATCAGAATGACTGAACTTACAAAATACTTTTGCTACAAAAATGTCTTCTTTCACTCAGCATGCCAGCTAAGCTACAACTGTTAAAATCTTGTTTTCGTTGCACAGTTTGATAGTTCGTTTCATCACTTTTGAGAAGTGTGACTAAATACTGAATGAGTTTAGTCCCAATGATATGAGAAGCATGAAACGGGATGAAATGTGACTTAATTTAAGAAAAGCCTTGTACATTAGCAATGTGAAATAACCCCGTCGCATCTTGCTGTAACAGGCATATCCGTCTCACTTAAACTAAGAAAAATAAGACAATCTACTCTGTTAAATTTCCTTATCAATGTTTTTCTGAACAACTTCCAACCCTCTAATTCTACCACATGACCTGCTGCTGTGATCGGGCCCTCACCTTGGCAAAGTGGTACTGGTGCATTCCACTGGTAGATCCCCTGTGCAGTCCGGGTGCATGAGGCACTGCTCTGGCCAATGAGCCGGAAGCCCTGGTCACAGTTGAAACGCAGGGTGCTGCCTAGCTTAGTGCCTGTCAAACTGTGCACTGTGCCATTAATAGGACTGTTTGGCGGGCTGCAGTAGGCCGCTGTGAAAAAAAAAGAAAAAAGAAAAGAAATAGGTACAGATATAAATATGCATACCAATAAAATTGAGTGCAACCAGCATAAAATCCCAATAATGATGCAAGATGATGCAAGTTGTTGAGGAGTGAAGGATTAATGTGCCTTCAATAGCACAGAGCCCCAGATCTGTTTTGTATCTGTCTTCTACGCCTGGCATGGTAAAAGAGGATATGTATTAATACAAGCACTACAATACAATCTCTTTAAGGCAAAAACTGCAGACTAGAGACAACGAAAATTGATTAAAGGAAACTAATGTTCTACAAAGCGAAACAGGAGTTTGTCAGCAGGAGAAGAGGATGATCATAAAAGTGATGGATACATAATAACAGGAAGAAAGTATCTGTTTTTGTTTGTTGGCTAAATTGGTGGCTGCAATAATCATTTATCATCCCCAATGGTGCTGGCAACAGGTCCAAGGTTCCCATAGAATTAAGCCTAAATTGCATTTTGCAGAGCTCACAATAACATGTCATCGGTGCACACCTGCTGGAGAATAGAAAGAGAACACACAATGTGAAAACATTTAAGATAATATTGTGATGCAACAGGATGTGGCTATTTACATAGAAAATGGTAGTCGTCGCAGGGAGAGATTAGGATGGAAATGGACCATGGACACGAAAAAAGCGCATTAACCATTACACTTAATCACTGTGACCACTTTACTGTCCTATAAAAATGCAAATTCCCCCCCAAACCACTCACACGTGGCAGTGGCAATGGCCTTTCTTTCAAAGTATGTGAGAATTTTTAGCACCGTGCAATCAGATAAAACTCCTGTACAGTATCAAAACTTAAAGCCATGCCTGCAGTGTAATATGTTTTCAGCAATAATGTGATGTTGTTGCCTCACACAAATTGTTCCAGTGAGACAGAGATTGTGAGGCTTTTCAAGTGAGCTGGCGGACCATTTTGTGGCACTGAAGAGAGGGCTTTATGTGGAATATGAGGTTCACAAAGAAAGCTCTCTTCGTAGATGATACACAGTAGGTGAACTTCAGGCTTTTGTGAAGTGTGACATTCGAGCTTGTCCTCTCCACAATCATCAAGGGATGGATTCTCATTAATTGCTGGCTACATGGGTTAGGAATAGAAAAGCCAATGTTTAGAACCAAAGATATTCAAAACCAACTGAGCTACTGTACGCTCCTTTGCAAGACCTCCTCCTGTCAGTCACGGTGACTGGCGGCTCCTGAGTTCAATTCATCTCTTCTATCTGTGTCGAACTCATTTGCCACTCTTTCTGTGTTCTTCGCTCCTTCCCCCTCTCTGCCTGTTATAGTATAAAGCTTGTCTCACAGCAATCAGCCCTGCAGCTCAGAGGAATCAGATCCACATTGGCAGGTGACTGGATTGGAATAGATAATAGAGAGGAGGGGAATGATGATGGGAGGTAGATGGTGATACAGACAAAGGGAGGGGCCTATAAGCATTAGGAATAATTTTGAAATGAGGCGATAGGAGAATGGACAATTCACATTGAGTGGAGCTGAGAGGACATGTCTGCAAATACTTTCTTCATCACACGGATCCCCATTAGCTTCCGCAAAGTGAGCGCTAATTCTCCAATAAGAAAAAGACAATTTAAAATCAAACAGTAGCTATAAGACACAATAATGCAATATCAGCCTAGACATAGATCAGAAAACAGGTGAAACTGTTGTAGATGGAAGACTAGTCCATGGAGACAAATATGAACTGATGAAGAACTAAGCAGAATACGTGGATATGCCCGAACCATCTGTTAATTCCTCCCCACTAAGGTACTACAGAACTCCATATTGACCAAGGCAACTTGTGGGTTCTCAGCCTTCACTTAGTCCATCTGTCACTTAGCCTGCTAAGGCAAAATCCATCACGGCTAAGGAAAAAAAATGGCAAGGGGGAAAAGTACTGAAAAACGACAGAACATCCGGTTGGGGAGACGAGAGCTCCACTGAGCGGAGGAGAGAGACGATTAGTCAATCTGGCTGAGTGGTGTTGATACAGAACGGAGGGAGCCTTTTAAATATTTACACAGTCATAATTCACAGCGAGTTATGCAGGTGTCGTATACCAACAGATCCTTTATGGAAGTAGGACAAAACAGAAGAATAATAAGCAATACAAGAAACAGCGTTTGATAATTCCCCAGCCTGTGCTTCACAGCGAGGAGCGCTGCACGTGCCTGGCACCCCCGTCAGGTTGTCATGGAGATGGGTCATATTTCCAGCTATTTCAGCTGCAGCTGGCAGCCCAAATCTTGGTCTTGTTGACACAGTAAACCAAAGGCACCTCTGATGAGATCGAATTTACAACCATGTCCGAAGGCAACAAAGCCAAACATCAATTTCTCAGAGTAAATCAATTTTAAATGGGCCACTAAAATCACATTTAGCCTAAAAAAATAACTTGTGACTTCAGGGTAGTGTATGCCTGATCTTGACTCACCTGAGTAGCGTATCCGAAAGCCTTTGTGGCTGGTAGTGTGATCGAAGGACCAGTGCAGGTAGACTTTGTTACTGGAGCTGGTGATGCTCAGTGGGCTGGAATAGTTACCACTGAGGGTAATCAGGAGAGGGCTCTGTCTGGAAGGGCCTGGTTGAAGAGAAGACAATCAAGAACCCGACTTTGAAACTCTTAGACCACCACCAGCACTGGGTGTTGAAAATAATTAATTGTGATCTACACATTTTAACCTGAAGAAGGATTTAAATTTCATGTTCTTGGATATGCAAATTTATGGAACAGAGAATGTAATTTCCACCAAAATATTCCTATTTTGCAAGATTTAATTTTGTTGAATCTGAATTTTTAGATTAATATACTTTCCTCAAAGCTGTAGCTTTTGAGGGATTGAGCATTTAGTCACAATTCTGGTTGAATCTAAATTTTCTCAGCTGCTAATTGCAGAGAGAAAAAAAAAAAAAATTCCATAATTGGCTTGGCAACCCTTAGGTTAGGAAAGGTCTGTTCCCCTTCACTCAGCAGCAGATAAAAAGCACTAATCAGGAACAGGAGTGCGTACCACTGCCATTTTCTCGGAGCAGCTAGGCAAAAGTGCTGACTCTGCCTCTAATCACATACAAATGTAAAAGACAGATGTAGATGATCTGTCACCACGAAAGGAAGTCTGTGTGATTTTCCGTTCTGTAGAGAGATTTGTTAGGGACTGTAAATTCAGCTGTCTGGTTCATTCCAGCCTTTAATTTTGGATATGTGTGAAATAAAGTCATTAGCCAAGGAAGTGTTGTGGCACCTCATAAGGACCAAAGGTCAATAGACTGCTCAATAGTATACATAGTGAGCATCGCCCAGACCAGGAATCTAACAGGATGCTCAGTTCAACTATTCTTGACCAAAGGATTATTTTTAATGTCTATTAATCTGTTAATTATTTTCTAGATTACTGAATTATTAATTTGGTCTTTAAAATGCTAGAAAATAGTGAAAAATGTCCATCCCAGTTTCTAAAAGTCAAAGCTGATTTCTTTAAATGCCTTGTTTTCAGTCCCAGATTGAACGTTTTTCAGTTGAATACAACATAAAACAGAGGAAACAGGGAAATCTCCATAATTTGATGGCTAAAAACTGCATTTTCTACCATTTTTGCCCTCCAAAATTACATTCTAAAAGAATTTAGATAGTTTGGTGATTATTTTTTGCATCAACTGATCTGTAAGTCAACAAGTCCTTGTAGTTCAGGTTACAGTGGCTCACCATCAAAGATCTCAAGCTCATCAAACTGACGGCTGGTCTGAAAGTGTTCAATAGTGAAGGTGATGTTGTAGCCAGGCTCTACTTTGACCACCCAGGAACAAGACTCAAAATGGGGGAATCCGCTGCCTGGTGACTGGCTCATGATGACACCCGTGGACGCTGTCAATACCTCATTCATGGGACAAGTCACTGTTGAAAGAACAAAAAACACAAACACTTGATTAATTTGAATTCTAGGAAAAAATGTTAATTTCTGTTTTACTGTTCGTTGTTGATATCATTATTACACACAAGTACTAAATTGTTGATTCTTTTTTTTTCAAATTTAATTTACCTTGAAGCACAAATTGGATTAGTTAGATCCATATTGTTGTTGGAGGGCAACTCAATGTGACTAAGAGCATCGCTAAGCTAATTGTCATTCTGGTCCTAATGCTGTCACAGGAAGCAAAGCTGTCACATGGTAAATCAGTCCACAAAACAGCTTGTATATTATAAAATCTGACCTGCCGTGAGCATCTTCCTTCCTCTTTGCACATTGTCAGTATGTGACACATGTGACGCTAACTTGGCGGCTGACACTCACATCTGCCTGGAAGCATGATAGCTGTGGCACGTCTGGGCAGACTGTATCAATCTGCTCAGCTCACCCCCCTCCTCCGTACTATTGGTATTCCTGTGGGACATCTCCATGACATCCTTTGACATTTTCTAGTGGTTTCAGTCTGTATTATCAGACGTTACACAGCATTCCTGTCTGTGGTGAAGCTGTGAAGCCAACCTCTTAATCTGCCAGAGCTGTCGGCATACACAGTGGAACCCCCCAGAAAAGGCTGCAACATGAAAGGACACCGATGCTGCAACGACGACACAGTGCAACTGCGACATGTCCCCCCCTCCTCCTATTGTTCTCGCTGCTCACCTAATGGGGCTGATTGCTGAAGAGGTAGAGTGTGAAATAACTCAGAGAAAACAGCAGAGAAAAATTTTTCCATTTGATTTTAATGTTTGTCTGTGACTGCTGTCTGTAGCTAAATAAGATGCCATAAATCTATAAAAAGTAAATGTTCTCTGCATTCTAATGTATATCACATTAAGGGCCTAAATTGACATGCACTCACATTGTTTGTGTACGCAGAGTATACAGAAAAGAAGGTTTTTGAACAACTCACGTTAGCTGCTGGATCTCCGGTGCGCTGCCGTCATGGCAGACAAAAAGTGTCGATCCCCGAGTGCGACCTAACAGGTAGGAGAGTAATGGTGGACCTCCTACCTGCTAGGTCGCACTCGGGGATCGATACTTTTTGTCTGCCATGAGGGTAGCGCGCCGTGAATGCAGCAGCTCAGAGTGAGTCATTCAGAAACCTTCTTTTTAGTAAACTCTGCGTACACAAACAATGTTGTCAATGCTCGTGTTCATATGCATCACAATTAAGAAAAGACAATTTTGGAACTCACCAAAAAGAGGCTTTACTTGCAAAAGCAGATACAAAAAACACAATAAGATGCTGCACATGTGATTAAAAACCACTTCGAAGTGCATGTGACTTTTTGTGCAGGAGTGTGTTTGTCAACCAAGTATGACAAAACATGTAGTTGGGGGTTTAAATGCCCCACTTGTGTGCTGCGATTTGAATACCTGAGCCTGTTTTGCCTCAGGGTGAAGCAGCACTTGGCACTAGTGGGTCCTTCATTATAGTAGTGAAATACTGAATGCTCTGAATCACATTCAAACAGCGCCACATTTGTGGGACAGTGTGTTTGGGTATACACTTGCTTTTGTGTATGCTGATGGGACATGTGTTTGTGTCAATGCACTGTTGTGTTTGTGAGTGTGTCTCTTGGCTTGTACCACCTCCCCTCTGTGTGTTTGTAGGGGAGGAGATTATTAAATCCAGAGGAAAAAAAAAATAAAATATGGCAGACAGCCTGGGTTAAACAACATTTGCAAATAATTCTTAGTATTTGTTTTACCTTGCTTGGCAGGTCAACCAGGTTGGGGTTAATTGCCTCAGGAAACCTCAGATAATGTCACGTAAGTTGTCACTCAAAGTAACGCATAGTAAAGGAGTCAAATGTTACCACAAGCAGGACAACACTAAATTAGGCCTCAAAAATGCGGGTTTCCAGATTGACAGGGGCAAAAAAACTGAGGAGTGAGCCATCTCCTTCCCTTTACATCTGTTGAGAGCTGCACAAGTGAACTTACAGAAAAATGACGGTGCGTAAAGTTGTTACAACATGAAGTGCAAGTGAACATTTTTATTTATCCTGGAAATATGGGTTTAGTTGGGTGGTGTTGGAGGATTTCGGCAAAACTCCAAGTATGTACTGCAGTTTGCCATGAGTTTGGGAGCAAGGCAGATAAAATTAAACATGGCAATTAACTTTAGTCTTTGTTGTTATTTCATAACCGCTAGCAGATAAAAGGGTCAAGTAAAAACTGAGTGGATCTCTGACCTATTTGTCTGTTGGGCAAGTGAAAAAAAACAAAACAGTACCATTGAACCCTTTTAATATCAGCAAGCGTAGTTTGCCACATGTCAATAAACTGCACTTTCTGGGACTTATTAATGCCTTCACTAATTGGCGACAGTAGAAAGATTGCAGGCAATGAGCGGAAAGGACGATGGAGAAAGATATGCAACAAAGGTCCCCAGCTGGAATCAAACTCTCCGGCCACCAGCATGCCTCAAGAAACAGTAGTTGTTACTCAGCAGCATACAGTAGTGGGAAAATAAAGTTAATGTACTATCTCAAAACATTAAGGGAACATTTAACACATTTAAATGGGGGTTAATTTGCTGTTTGAGATCAAGATCTCAGAGAATGCAATTCCAGGAACGTGAACAGTGACACATACTACGTGAACAGTGACACATACTACAATAATATCTTGCTGCATATGGAAAGTGGAAATTAGAAATCTACCATTTGAGTACGTTTAGCATCTTACTTTGAAAGAAGTGACAATAATATAGTCTCATCCCAATTCCAAAAAGACATTCAACAAGTTTGTGAAATAATTTACAACCTTTAGCACCTCAGTGGGCGTGAGTCAAACTGCTTAAATCCATCACTGATAGTGAAACTGATTGCACCTGGAAATAGCATATAAAATCTAAGAATGAAGTTCATTAAACAATCAATTCTCTGAGGATGAGATGTGTGCTGTCAGTGACCTTTCAGAAAGCTCCAACGTGTCTTCAAAACTGCTTTCAGCTAGCCTTAGAGCTGATGGAAAGAGACAGGCAGGGGCTCTTATCTATAGGCTGCTACTTATTAAACTAATCCACTTTGAAATGAAGCATCACTCTGTTTGGCTGTAAACAAAAGGGTATTAGGGGACAAATCTGACAGCTGGAAAAAAGCAGCTTCAACACACAAGGTGAGATCAGTGCTGATAGGGCTCAAAATTAAATTTCACTTTAATGAGACAAGGAATGGAATAAACTGGGAGCAGGGATGGCAATCTGTGAGATATCCTCTTCTGTTTGTGTATAAATTGTTCATGGTATACAACAGCTTCCCGATGCAATAATGTGGTGGTAGCCTACGTTCAGAGAAGCACAGATGCACACACATCTGCATCCATACACACACAGTCTGTGCACTCCAGAGTGCAAGTACAGACGTGCATAAATCCATCATGTATTGAGCTTGTAGTGCTGCTGAGATGCCTTTACTCATGTTGGTATTTAATTAGCATAAGCTGAGGAGCGATAACGAGCTGATTGAAGGGGATGGGCCACAACATAAGCATTAGTGTGGATCAGGACCTAACCCACTGAAAAGTCGGGGGGGATGACAATGAAGATGTGAAAAAGGGGCATCTGTAATCCATTCTGCAAGGCTGAAAGAAGGGGGCTGGGTCAAAATAAAAAAAAATCTACGAAACAAATAGGGAAATGAAGACAGAGCGTCGGGGGAGGCAAAAGGGACTGAGTGGGATGAAGAATTCTAGCTAGCTGGGAAACTAATGTGATGGGTGATTATACAGGTTTTAACCAGAAATCTGTCTGGGGGATAAACACAGGGATTCTGAATCATCAGAGCTCATTGTATTTTATTAGTGAATTCAAGCAACACTTGCACTGCACCAATGCTGTTGCTTTCTGAACGTGATGTTGGAACTCCCTGTGGTCTCAGCAGACAGCAGATTTAGTTAAAGAATGCCGTTCCAATACAACCCAGTTTAATCAAATGGCAGGCAAATCAAATGCTGAACAAACCAACCGGTTGTTCCAATGGCAAGAATTATGAGAGGGAGGCTAAACACATTTGCCATCGTAACTAGAAACAATACTAAAGTAGGGGTGGGTATTGGCAAGAACCTTACGATACGTATCACGATACTTTGGTCACGATACGATACGTATCACGATATTGCGACATAAATAAAGATGAAAACACAAGTACCTGTATATGTACATCAGATAATAATGATCAGAGGACATAGTCAAAAACTATTTCATTCAAAACAGCCTCTCCATTTTATTAATTCCCATGAAATTTCCGGGCAGTAATATTCTCTTTGTCCAGGTCGTTGTTCTTGCTATCTCTCTTAACTCTGAAGCCAAAGTGCTTCCAAAGGTCAACTTTAAATTGCGGAGGCATTGTTAACTTGCCATCCATTTTGCAAAGACCTCAGCCACTCTCTCTACTGCAGAAATTCACCCGCCGCACAGCAGAGTCGCTCTTCGGCGATATATCGATATTTGGAGTTGAAAAATCGATATTGTATTGGGTGGCAAAGTATCGCGATATATTGCCGTATCGATATTTTTGCCCACCCCTATACTCAAGAGTGAGTTTGTTTATGAGGTGGTGGCTTTTATTTGTTGGCCTGTATGTCGGTGTTGAAAGAAATGGAAAGACAGAGAAAGACAGATTAGGGTATAGATTGACATCTGTTGGCAACACTTTGTCCATGTGTCCAGCCCCCAAAAAGTAAAAACAAAGAGAACGGGGAATCAAGGGTACACGTGTTACGTACGAACAGAAGTCCGATACTAGTGAGTCAGGGGAGGGAAGTGGCGAGTGAGGGAGGAGGGAGTGCAGAGGATGAGAGAGGATACTGGCGGAGCAAACCACACTGCAGAACTAGCTGTAGGTTCCAGCGCTGTTCTCTGCAAGACCATCACAATGACCACATCCACTGCTGTGAAACCAAAACACATGCTAGACTAGTGTGTGTGATTAAACAGTACATGTATGAGTGTGCCGTTGAATGGAGGACAGCTAGACATGCAAAGGAGGGTTGTGCTTGTCAGAGCTAGAAGTGGTGATTTGATAGGTGCAGCTGCAGCCGGCATGTCCCCTGCATTTCAATGAGCTGTGCACTTCGTCTCTTCACTGTCCTCCAACTATGTCTCTCTCTCTAGCCTTCCTTTTTTAATTCCTGTTCTGCTCCCACTTCTGCTTGTGCTGTGGTTGTGCTCATTTAGTAGTCTCTCCTCCATCTTTTCCAGACTGATTTTTTGTCATTTTCCTGAAGGTTTTGGCTCATTCAGAGTAATCTCACACTGTTCTCTTCCTATTTGTTTATCTTCAACACACTTCTGTTTCCATCCAATCTGCTCCACTTCCTTCACGCTAACATCAGTTTTGTGTCTCACTTCTCAACTCTCTCAGCCCTCCTCACACTCAACTCCTGACTCCTTTAGCTCTTTTGATGGAACAATTTGTCCCCAGTATAATGTGTCTCTCAGCAGTAGGGGAGCAATTAATGGGCCACAAAAGTCATGAATACAAGTGCAAATGTACTGAACTTCGCTGAAATTCATTGCAAACTGCAAGTAAATCTATTTGCCTGTCGCTGAACTCTTCAAAACAACAAACATATTCCTTCAGCATAGTTAGGCAAAACTGTGTGCCTAGCATGACGTTTTCACAATTATGACAAAAATGTGTACTGCAACATCAGTGGATGCTGTCACTGCTGCAGATCTGCAGCTGCAGCAGTCCATAGTGGATGGTTAGCTGGCAAAGGAAAGGACTCCATAGGGGTAAAAATAAATGGACACAAAGGATTTCTGGATTTCCCTTTTTTCTCACTTGAATTTTGAGACTTTCAGCCTCAGTTGTGCCTCTCACTGTGTGTCCCGGTACTTTGTTCCACATCTTCATTATTGGCCTAGATGTAACTCCTATTCCCCTTTTGGTGCCCTCTTTATTTAGCCTTACCCTTTTATCTCCCTCTGTTTTTCACCTCATGCTGAGAGCGTTGGTATATTTTACCCTATTAGTACTCCAAATTAGTTGCATTTATCAAAATTGCCTTCTCTCCCTCATACATCAAAAGCCCAAAGCGAAACAACGATAAAGAAAGAAAAAAAAAATGGAATGAAGATGTTTTAAAACAGAAAGCAGAAGAATTAAAGATATGCACTTTTATGATATTCTGAAGCAGAGAAAAACAGTGGGACCCTTATATGCACCCAGTCTCTAGCCCTGAGGAAATGTTTCACACACAACATGCAGTAAGATTATGATGCGGTGAGTTGGGAACACAGCACTCATTGATTCCTTTGGGAGGACGATATCTCAGCATGTAGAGAGCACTACAACAGCCAACCTCAGCCTCATGGGAGCCAAGTATCATCCAGAGAGATGGAAAAGGCTACCAAACTGGTATGTGGCTGCGGCTCCATGACTACAGGCAGAAAGAGCACCCATGGGATCCAGAAATAAGGCAAAACGTAGTGCACAGTCTATGATTAGAGGAAAACTATATTGCCTACCTATAACCTTCCTAAAAATATAGTCAAAGAAGAACTCTTTGGCCTGTGTTGTGATTTATTTATGAACCAATTTGTGTTTGACAGAAGACAGTTTTTGCAAGGACTACAGCACTTTAACATACTAACAAACTCCCTGTGCACACTTATAAATGGATAAATCAACAAATTAGAATAGCTTCTCTTATAACAGGGCTATAAAGTGACTAGTGACTACATTAGCTCTCCTGTTTATTGTATAGACCTTTAATGTCCCTGACAACCTATGAAGCTTCAATTCCACAGTTGTTAGCAACTACTTTTTTAAGACATACAAGCTCAAAAAAATCAATCACAGGGTATTTACTTAATGATTTTATGTTGTGGGATAAGTGATTGGACACGAAGCCTTAATCCAGGCATTGTACCAAAACCTAAATCAAAAAAACAAAAAAAACAAGACGAAGGAACCAGAAATGCAAATATCCTAGCTCACTTCTGAGTTTTAAGGCTCAATCCTGCAGTATTCTTTTGTTTCAATGTTGGCTCACTAGGCTGTGTTTAGACCTTATAATATATTTGCCTGTATAACTACATCATCTGTGTTGTCAGCCACGTTCAGCCATCGATATTTCAAGTTTTCAAGCCTCATGCAATCACTCACCATCACATGAGGGTGGAGGACCTTCAAACTCCAAGTGTGTCCCTAATCGGCAGGTCAGGATGCTGTTTCCGCTCAACTGGTAGCCTGGGAGACATCGGTAGCGCACTATATCACCTGAACAGAGAGAGAAATGGAGAAGGTAGAGGTTGAGTAAATGACAAATCAGAGATGGTGGCAACAATCCATATGATTGATACAAACAACAATGTCTTCATACACCACAGCATTGTTCCTTTGACAGGATGCTGGATATGAGACTGAAGTAATCATGATCTAATGTTTGTCTCAGTGAAAGAAAAAGTTAACAGTGGGGAAAAGTACCATAATAAATCCCCACTGGGGATCCTATAGATGAAACACTATGTCAGTGTTGCTGCCTTTGTGAGTCTGAATAATAATGAGTTGAGGAGGTATGCAAATAAACAGATAAGGAGAAATAATCTCCATTGTCTTCCGCAGGAGAGAATGAGAGCACCTGCATAAAATCCCTCCGGCTTTCTCATTATTTTGTCATAATCATTTATACTGCAGACTCAAACTCCCAGGGTTATGTAGTTTAGGTGTGAGTCTACATTCACTACAACTGCGTTATGGGATGTGTAGTCAATAACTGAGTCAGTGTACCTCCGGTTGTGCAAACTGACAGTTAAGTTAATAAGTAAGGTGAATTCTAATATTCCACGAGTCAGGATGTGACCAATGTGTAATACCGAAGTAATGCCTTGATGGCAGGGTTTGTGCACATCTGTGTATCGAATATGTCTCTTTGTGATAGTGTTTCCCACCTACCAATTTTGAATTCTTTGCTTGCCATCAGGATCTCTGCATTAGGAATGATGGGCGGTGGCAGGCAGAACTGTAGTCTGTAAGCTGTAAAGACATGGAAGGAATCAAACACTGAATATGTGCGAAATATCTGGTGGAAATAAGGATCAAGTAAGCGAGTTTTACATACCTTGGTAGTTGATACGAAATAGTCCACCCTTCTCTGTGTTACTACGGAATCGTATCAGCACCTGATTGGAAGTGCTACTGGGCGGGTCATTGGGCTCTCCATCAGTGAACACTCCCAGTTTCCTGGCTGTCTCTTGTGGACCATCCCTAAAGAGAAAAAAAGGTCACAGATCAACTGTTACTTCAAATATAACAACACACTGGAGGAAAGTAATGATAATTAACCGTGGAGATTTTCTGTCAGCAGCCTCTTATCCAATGCTAAAACACCTCAAGGCTCTGTGACGCATATCTGTGAGAAAACCAAACAACGCCACATGCCAGATCATTGTCGAGCAGCTTCCAGCAGCAGAGTAAAACCAAGCTGCTCACTTTATCATACCCAAAGCAATTACTCCAGGCTGCTCTGGGTGATTATGTTGAAATAAGGTAAAAATTACAGATAAGCATGGAATGACAGGTCTGGATTGCACCGTCCGTGCTAACTGCTATCCAATGGGAGTGTCTCTGGAAACTGTGGCCCAGCCTTGGCAGTCCCCTGGCGTGGCCATGGCCGATTAAGCCAGCTCCCAGATTCCTGCCGCAACCATTCAGCTTAAAAACCATCTGTCTTTGGCTGTCAGACTGGGCATGGGAGATTACAAGCAGCTCTGGAAACGGCTGGCTAGGGACTGCTGCCTGACAGCACTCTGGCCAAGCCGCCATTACGGGGCCCATTTCCTTGGCTCAGTAGTTCAGTGGATAGATACACAGCGGTGGTAACTGGAAACTGGGGCACATGATAGTCCCCATCTTGGCGCTGCATGAGCTTGCTGGGGAAGATCAACACAGCCGGGGCCGTTTACAGAAGAGCAACAATACGACAGAAAATAGACATTTTGGCTCACTTTGGCCATGTCAACTTTGTGACATAAACTCTCCACGGACTAAAGAATCTTCACACAAATTTCTATAAGCAGCCTACTCTGTAAAACATAGATGTCACCCAACGCCATGTGGACTTTTCATGTGGTCGTCAACTTGCCAGGTTGGCTGGCAGTCAGATCTCCGGTCTCACAGAGAGCTGGGACCTTTGGAGCTTGTCTCAGGGAGAGGGGATCAACTGGGACTGGCAACCATCATGCATGCAAAATCCTGTATTTGGTTGCACATATTGCAGGGCCTAGTCGTGCATTATGGAGGTGATGAAAGGAAGCTTTACCCTTTGATACCAGTCAGGCAAAAAGACATATACCTTCCAAATAAACACCCTGACCCACACATTAACAAGAAAACAAGAGCACACACATATTTCCACCAGCCAAAACCTACTTTCAGTCACCCCCTCTCTTTTTCTTACACACATTTATTTAAAGAGGTGGGAGACAAGTTCCACCTACGGCTCTGATTGATCCTCCATGGCTTATTGCATTCACTACCTGTAAGGATTTGGAGTACTTCTCGCAATGCAGGATATTGTGAAAAAAAAGGTGGAGGAGTAACAGGTTGAAAAGTAGAAGGAGGTGACAAATCATTAAAAGAAGGGACTGAAAGAAAAGGCAATGTGGAGGTGACGATAATGACTAAATGGAATTGCAAGTAAATCAATGAATTTCAAAGGCACTACACGACATGAAGTTCCGAGTTCAACATTTTGTTAAGATGGCCTTAAGATGATGGTATTATGAGGAAATTTGTAAAAATATCATTTTAGTTCACAAAATTGAACATTGTCAGGTATTGTCATTGCCAAAAGCCTTAAAATATACACAGTATTCTAATTAAAGGAAGGTCCACTACTCAGCCACTTTTTCTTACCAGACCGTGATGAAGTCATGTGGCCCATGAACCTGAAGCAAGGTGAAATTGAGTTTGATTCCAAATCCAGGAGGCACGGTGATCAGCCAGGAGCAGTCTGCTGAGCTAGGGTACTCCTCTGGGTAACCGGGAGAGAAGATGGTCCCGTTGTCTGATGTGATATTCCCACCGCATGGCACTGAGGGAGGGAAAGGAAAGGGAGAAAGAGAGGAAGAGTGTATATATAGTTATATATCAGTGAGACAGGAATACAACAGGGCAGATTCATAATTCAGCAGCAATCAGTGAAAAAAGGGGATTTTTCATCTCCCTCTTCTTCCACTTCCCTTCTCAGTGTCTCTCTCCCCCTCTACTTCACTCTTCGTCGAGTGCCCAGGCGCTTGTCTGTGCTAAAGATTAGCCAGTAAAGCCTGTTAGCAAGTGGGGACTTGGACGGAGTGTTTTGCTAAGATAAGGCCTCAACCCTTTCCCACTGGGGGTGAGGAGAGAGAGTGAAGAGATGAGGCAAGGGGTTAGTGTGGACTGGACTCCTGAGGTTTGTGTGTTTTGTACAGTATGTGTGTGAGGAGTGGACATGCTTAAATGCGTGAGTGAAAACTGTGTTCGAGTGACAGGATGTCAGTATTGAAAGTACCATTAACTCCGAAGTCAACTAATGTGAAATATATCAGGGTAAAAAAAACAAAACAGTAACACTCATATACAAGATACTCCCCATCCAGCCTCAAATCTGCATAGAAACTGTAACCGTATTTCAAACATTCCTCAGGAACTCTAACCAACTTTACGATTAGGAAGCTTAACATTCCCTTAGAGAAACCCCATACGGTGGAGCGGGAAAAATAAGGAAGGGCTGGTAATCGCAGCAGTGCAGAAATCTCAAGCAACCCAAACACAGTATCCAGCTTAACAGTACACCCGTGGATGCCTATGGGCGTGCGATCATTCCCAAAGCAGAGATTGCATGTTTTATCCCTCTGTTTCTCTCTCAGGTTATGTGTGTGTTCATGTTATGCAGCTGCCTGCTTTAGCCCTGTGGCTGATAGGCCACTCTGCTCCTGGCTCACCTGTTAAATGAGCTATCGATCAGACAATTGATTAAACCCAGGACACTCTATGGAGTTGCACCTCTGGCTCATAGCATCAACTGGCAAGCTACTTAAACTGTATGTGTAAAAAGGGTGTTGCTGCTTGAAGGGTTAGTTTGGAACTGGAAATCCTGAGACAGATATGCATTGTTCTTAAAAACAAGGACAATATGCTGTATACAAATATAGCAAATGTAAAGGGATGATGAAGGACAAGGAGATGACAAAGTCAAGGTTAAGTGATGACAAATGTGGAAGAAATGGAAGGACACAGAGCAAAGCATTTTATAGACACAAGGTGGTGTGATGCTGATGCCAAGACAAGATGGTAGCTGAAGGTAAGATGACAAAATATGAGTATCTCATTCATCTCTGGGGGAAACCATGTAAACACTGTAGTTTTGTTGTGTGTTGCCGATAATGCTATTCACAGTATTATCTGGGAGGAGCTGAGGAATTTTATTATGTGCAGTAAGTTTAAATCTAATCAGTTAAGCAGCAGTGTGTATGTGTGTGTGTGTTAAGGTACATTTATGCCTTTAACAGTGAAGCGTCTCTATAACTTCATCTCCTGCTAGATCACTTCCTCGCACCAGGTCATAGCCTTACTGCCTATGTAGTTAAACTCACAGTCAGAAGCATCAGAATATCTTGTCCTGGTCATTTTAGCAAATGCAAAGAACATTGCTGAAACACACACATCACAAACACTTTTCACATATATGTTGGCATTTGCTAAAATGTACACACAAAAACGTGTAAATATATGTGAAGCAGTTGAAATACACACTATTACACTGTTGTGTGAATATTAAATGCTGTATATCATCACAGCATTTTGCATTGGTACAAGAAGATGTATTGGAATTGCATGTGTTACTATAACGAAACACTGAAACTATACATGAGTGTACTGGGATACAGTCTACTGCAATATGATTAATATTATATACATGTAATTGATATAATACGCAATATGCATTTTCCTGCACAAACCAACACACACGCACGCACGCACGCACGCACGCACGCACACACGCACACACGCACACACACACACACACACACACACAGGTACATATTCACGCCCAATAATCTTCTGCAAAAATTGAAAAGGCCTATACAAAAGAAAAAAGCCGTGAGAGAATAAACTCTATCGCGGTTCTCACTGCCTTTTCACTCTGTTGCTCCGTTTCTCCCTCACATTTATCTCCCTGCTCACCCATTCAAAGTTCCGGTGTCATGGCCGTCACCTCCCTCTGTAATTTTGCCAGCCTTATTGAATAATCGACAGCTGGAGCGTGAGAATGTGGGTCAAGGACGAGGCAAAAGAAGGAGCACCCATTACTTTTCTTTTCAGTTTAGCCCCTCTTTTATTCATCTTTTATTTGTCTCCATTCCTCTATAGCACAGTATTGATTTTCAGTGAGGAATGCTTTGCCTCATTAGTGGGGGGATGATAATTCAGTTTAATTTCATTATTCATAATAGGTAATCATTATCTCCATAGTCGTACTTCACGCTAATGATGTAATAGCTCAGTGCGTTCTAAACAGGAAGTTTGCATGTTATTGCTTTGGTTCTGTGTCCATGAGGCAGTATAGTCCACCGCTAGTTTGGAAGAGTACTTAGAAATGTGGTCAGTTTGGATATTTATACATAAACAGCCCATACCTTCACAGCGAGGGAAAGGGTGATCCCAGTTGCGGGTGGTGCCGTGCTCACAGGTGAGGATGGCATGTCCCATGAGTTGGTACCCAGGCAGACACTCAAAGGAAATAGACTGGCCCACATTGAAGCCGGCACCCACCACCACCCCATAACGGAAAGGCTCTGGATCAGGGCACTCCTGTAACTCATAAGCTGAGGGAAAGAACATAAACATACATCAGTCTATTCAATGGAAACAGTCATGTAAGTTATATAATCAACTCACGGAAGAAAAAATAATCCTGAAAGTAAAAACAAACAAAAAAAAAGAAAAAGGGAATCAGAAAGTAATTGCCACTACATGCTTATCAGGTTAAAGATCCTCTTTCTCAGCTGTTTCTTTTCCATATTTAATTCCCCTTCCTCATCTCTCTGTTGTTCTTCATCCTTGTGGTCTACCTCCCACTGACTTACTCCTCCTCCTCCTCCTCCTCCTCCTCCTCCTCAGACAAAGGTTTCAGAGGATAAAAAAAATGCCAGGGGCGGGTTTGACTTGTGCCGGAGGAGAATGATGCAGTAATCAGAAGAGGTGTGGGTAAATAATTTGTACTTTCTCCCACCCTCTTGGATACAAAAGCAGCCAGTGAGCCTTGACGAGCCAGGATATAAATATGACTAAAGAAATTGATTTCTATGGATCACAGCTTCCCTTTGTAGGAGATAACTCATGCAAATGCAACAAAAGGGGGGTATTTGCAAATATAATGCTTGATTTATATGCTAATGTACACATAATTATGTAAATGCATAATGCTACCTTTCGATTTGCCGGCTCGTTTGTTGAATCACAAAATGCAAACTTTGTGCGCCTGTTGCATTTTCAGACAAGTGCAATTTATTCCTTGCAGCTATGTGGATATGCAATCAGGCCTTTTATTGGCACATGGTGAAGAAATCTTTTAAGTGATCAACAGTTTTATATACCAAGATTTATAGGTATATGAATTCACTGGCTCTGAGGGCTGATACGTCTGACACAGTCTGTTCTCAGGCTAATTCAGTAATGTTATAGCTTTACATGTCTCAGTAAAGTGACAGTAATTGTACATAAATGAATGTGAAGAAAAAAAAGGTAACACTCAAAGAGATGATTTTTCGCTGCTCCAAGGCATTAATCATATACGAGACTTTCATACTTAGAGTGATTATAGGATGCCGGTTGAGGGAAACAGCTCTGACCTAGTAGTAGTAGTAGCTAGGGTTATTTTGACATAAAATGGTGGATTAGAGTGGTCAAAAAGCCCCAGCCACACTGAAGTAATTACTAATATGATCCAGCTCTGCAGAAGAAAATGACTCAAAACACTTATAGCCTCAGCCTTACAATTAACACAATGATGTCATAGTGCTCATTGTCATAAATATATGCTCGCCTATTTTTGTCCAAACAATCCTAAGGCTGATCATTATTTCCTGCTCCAATCTTCTGCATCTTTACCTACACTTTCTACACACGATCCTGTTTGGTCTCTTACCCTGGTATTCAAATCTGAATCCCGGTTTGTTCTGTGAATGATCACTATGGAAATATACTGTGGTCTCGTGAGAGGTGGTGAGGAGGGACGATGGAATATCTTGGCCGCTGAATCGGCCGATTACTGCGCTTGTATCAAGGGGCCCATTGCGGATCTCAAGGAAATCATGGTTCGCCTCAGTGGAGAAGTTGAGGAACTGCATGTGGGCTCCTGGAGGAAGAAGAAAGGACAAATGTTGAGAAAAAGGTAGCAGTAGATAAAAGAATTGCCATCCTCTTATAGTTGTGACATCACAATCTTACAGATTTTTTTCTTCCAGCCAATCCAATGTGTCATTAAACTTTCCATCTCCCCATCTTCACTCATCCCTAGCTTGTTACTTAGCTAGCAACCACAACTGATAATAACAGAAGTCTGATACACAACCGGATGCCAACTTTTACATCTAGACAACACAATGTACATGTAACATAAAGCCTCTATTAATGGCGGTGTCTCTCATCGTCTAATACCAATCTAAGTTTTAAGGTAGGCTACTGTGCGTGACAACTTCCCCATCAGCCTTAAACACACCATCTGCAAATTTAGGGTAGATTAAAGAAAATGTATGACCTTAATTTCCTTAATATTGTTTTAAGACATTTCTAGACTCATTAAGGAGCTTCGTGAACACTGTACCTAACCCTGCACAGGCTCTCGAATCTAAACAGTTTAAGGATATGTCCAAACAATCTACAAACATCCAGCTCTACAAGTTGTATAATTAAAGGTTCTTGAGTGTGGAAATGCCAAATGTGGCATGCTGAAAGAGCCTCTTCATCACACTCACCGTAACCGACTGGCAGGTAGATTCTCCAGGTGCAGTCACTGTTGCTGGGGTAGTTGCCAGGGAAACCAGGACTGAGAATCATGCCCTCCATCTCCTCCCTGATTCCACCACATTGAGCTGGCAGAAAGCAGACGAAGCATTTCATTAGCATCTGCAAACAGTGACTCTCTCTCAAATTAAAATAATCATGTCTCTTTTTTCCCATAAAATATGGTTAAAACTTTATTAGGAATAATGAAATGTAAAAATGACTTTAATTTCCCCAACATCTCATCAATTGGAAAACTTTATGTCACTATTAAGGAACTCTGGAGCTCTTTACTTTCTGCTTGAGATATCAAGGTGCCAGAGAGTGTATCTTTTGCTGCTCTGACCCTTTCATCTTAAACCAGATGGATAAATGTTGTAAATGTCTTAACTGGATTTTCAAAAGAGCTGGATAAAAAGGTTAAATTAGAAAAAAAGTTCAAGATAGATGAAAGAGCAAGAGATCCTGACACCAACATTAAAAAAGACAAAATGATACTGAAATTAGTGGCAAAAGAATTAGCTGACTCGAGGAGAAACAGACAGGCAGAAGTACTGGTGAGGGACAAAATCAAACACAGCGAAGGCGATTAAGAAATAAATGGAACAAACAGCCAGGGATATAAGCCAGAGGAGGGAGAAACCACAAAGAGAAACTTGAGGTGCTGTAGCAGTGTGTTTCTGTGAAGAACGAGTGAGGGGTTAAATGTTATCCTGTAGCAGCACAAAATGCCTGAGGTAATCAGGAAACTGCTGATGCCTGCGAACACAATGAATCTTCCCTCTACTTCAACCAATCAGGGTCTGAGATGGAACTAATTAGGCAGTAGTAGGTTGTTCCAATAAGTGGGACTCGTTTGTCAAGGCACTTTCACAGAAAGGAGGAATGAAGGTGCAAAATGGAGAATACTGTTACATTCAGTGTGTGTGCTCGGCTTTTACTTTTTTGTTTATATGTCATATAGTCATTTTTTGCTTGTACTCAAGAGCTAGGATATGTCAGTAAAATGATGTGTTTCCATGTGCGGGCTGTGAAACAATATTGGAAATCTAAAACGTACAGAAGTTTGTCACCGACAGTATTGCCTCATGAATGGATATTTTCTAAAAGCTCACAGTTCACAACTCCTTACATGTTTGCTTGTTTTCTCAGATTTGGTGGAGGCGATGAAGTTTATATTTCAGTGGATGGAAAGTAATTACCATTTTAGTATAGAGTTGATCTTTGTAAATCTATAATATGCAGAGGAAAATGTGGATATTCTTAACAGTCTATTCTGTTTCCTGTCTTTGCATTTCCGACATAATGTTGCCCGCTTACAAAATTGTTTGTCTTGATGACTTCTACATGCTGTTGCAGAACAGCAACAACTTACAGTAAGAAGTCAAGCATACCTGCAAGTTTACAACTTCCATTTGTAGGCAGCATATCTACATATGATAATAGTAATTCATTTATAGATCCATTCACAGGATGATGATGATGATGATGATGATGATGATGATGGTGCAATGAAGGAAATGTGTTTACACATCGCTGGGACTTTACATTGGGACCTTGACCTGAGATGTTCTGCATATTGTTTGGAATAGTTAGCTTTATGTTTGCCATAGAACAAAGTTAGACCACAAAAAGATTTAGACATAGAAGAGAAGAGAAGATACAAAGGACATGGAACCAAATGAAAGAACATAATTCATTGTTACCTATACAGAGAGGAGGTGGGTAGTTCCATCGTCTGACGGTTCCAGGCATGCAGGTGATATGCGAGTTCCCCTGCACGGAGCATCCACGCGCCAATGAGTGAACACACACGACACAAAGACAAAAATTGCAACAAAGAACAGGAGATTGATTAGTTTGTTCTCCCCGCTGCCACTCATCTGTTGCTCCAGTTATTTGAACCTGCTGTCTGTCTCCACATGACTTCATGTGGTGACTAAATCGCTAAATCCATCTGAAGTGACAGGGAATAATAGAGAGGCAGCATCACATACACAGAAAGGTGATCTCACATCCAAAATAAGTAACACTGCATTTAGAAAGCTCTGCAGTCGAGTTACAAAGCTAATTCACCATATATGATAACATGTGATAATGACAAAGCAATGAGGGCACCCATTGTAATATATGGATTGGTTCAAAACAGACACCAAGACAACATGCAAGTGAAGACTTTTTTTAGTTGTTATTATGTAATTTAAAACAAGAGGAATTAAGGATTACAACTGCAATGGTTGATTGCTAATTCAGATATTTTCAAGCATGATGGATGATACTTTGATTTCCTTTTACTTTATGTACCTACATCTGGGCCCCAAATTTAGGTCATGTGTACTATACTTATTCATAATCATAGAATTTCTAGTAGATTGATGAAGGAATCAACGGGGGACCTCTGCATAAAAACATTGTAGTAAAGCAAAGTCATTAAACAGGACACAGTCTGCAGTGAGTCCAAACCTGGTGCAGGGTGATGCAAAGTGAAGGAGAGGCTGGATATCTGTGTTTTAACAGTATGACTGATGCAACTTACTCCTGGATAATGCGTTTAGTGCAAATTCTCTGTACATTTCTGGCCATTTACATGATTGCAAGTTAGCAGCATTACCTCAACTGCCTGAAATAATAGAAAATACTATTTGATCATACAGAAGAAATGGGTAAAATTAATCTTTGCCGGAGCTCTGGATGACTGCAATGCTTGTAGTAATTACTTTGGTAATTGAGAAAGAAAAGAAAAATGTAATTGAAATCATTTTTCGAAAGATCATTTTATCGCTTAAATCTGCTTCTCATTCTGATGCCATTTCACTTTACAAATATGCTGTCAGAGCTATTGGACTAATGTCTACATTACAGTTATAAAATGTAAATCAAAACCCGTCGAAAAAAAGAAGTGAAATAAGTCAAATGTAATATTTCTGGATGAGAACAGTGACAGAAGATTGGTGGAGAACAGTGACCAGTGTGTTCCATGGACGTCACCAACTGTCTCCTGTGCAAAGACGTGCAGAATAAAGTCAACCTATGAGTTACAGTCCGCAGATTAACTTTTACAATGTCTAAATGCTAAATCATCCAGTCCATCCTGTTACCGCAGTTTATTATGTCTCCTCTATCCACTACTGTGATACAGTATGTCATCACTGCTTGAGCAGAAACATGAAGAAAAGGAAACCTGACAGGAGTGACACTGAAAAAAAGCAACATAGTTTCATGATCATGTATGCGCAAATCATATCAGAAGCTAGGAGATGTTACCTGTAGAGTATATCCAGGTTCACACTGAAAGGACACCACATTATTCATCTGAAGACGCTCCCCAACCTTAATGCCATTCATAGGAACCACAGGCTCTGGGCAGTTGGTCAGAGACACCGCTGGGGGTACAAAGAATAGATAAAAATACATGTCAGAGAGAAAATAATAAAACCTATTTGATAATTATACAGAAATATAAAGTACATGGTTAAACAATAACTCAAAATGTAACTAAAACATGTCAGGGAATACATCAGACCTTGAGGAGAAAGACAGCCAGCAAGAAACATGTAGTCAGGATGGTATGAACAGGTTTCTCACTTACTCTTGTATTCCAGTCGGAATCCAGCTGCAGACACGCTAATATCAGAGAAAAAGTGGAGGTAGAGTTGGTTGGAGGTGCTGTTGAGGAGAGCTGGAACCGTGGTGCCTTGGAGAGAGGATTAATAGTGGAGTTTAGCAATGCTATCTCCTTCATAGGCTAACCATAACTAACTGTATAAGCTACAAGCAAATATCTAAAAGCTTGTTTCTCTAGCCGATTTACGAGAGTATGTCTCCGCATGCATGCGGCAAAGATGTATGCATGCCTGACTTTTCATGGGTACATCAGGTTATTTGGGGAAGCAGATGCTTAACAAAGCTGGAGAACACACTTTTTTAAAGAGAATGAAAGGATACATTTGAATATAATCAGCTGGAAAGAGAGAAAAAAAGCATCATCTACAGAAACAGTGTGACCTAAAATTGGTTGTTTAATAACTCAAATTTGTAAGTCTGGCTTTTCTTTTTCATCCGTTTACTTCAGGGTACATCTAACATTTACTTTTGGTCTGAGTCCAAGCACAAACAAAAGGAGAATTCCCTTTCCTGTATCTTCACTATGAGAAGAGTAAGACAGATGCTGTAAACAAACGTTCACTGTAACTCCACACAAATAAGGCCAACCTTTGTAGAAATGTATCAACATTTTTGCCATGGGAAGAAAGGCAATTTCCCACAAGTACACTGGCTGCCTTTATTTACTCTGAATTTAATTTAGCAATGTTTGCAACTGTGCCAAATGAGGGGCTCTTTTTAAAATACAGCATGTGATGGTTAACAAATCTAGTATATGTTCCAGGTCACAAACTGCTCTGTGAGAACTGAGTAGACTATTAGGTAGCTTCCATGCTCTTGGCAGATATAGATATGAGCTTTAAAAATCTCATTCATGTCCGAGGTTTGGTATCATGTGACATTTAGGAAAATAAATGCACCCACGCAAACACAGAGTGTATGTATGGCAATACCTGAGAAGCTGCCGAGCATGGTGTCAGTGTTGTCTCCTCCGTCAAACACCTCCAGCGAGTCCCAGTTCTGCTCTGTGACAAAGCTGATTACCTGGATCTGAGACGGGGAAGAGTGAAA
>CAEMYA010002140.1:6488050-6504756 GCA_903131615.1 Diplodus sargus | reverse complement strand
AAATGGATGGGATTTAGGAGGCAGAGCAGTAACAGTAGGGTCAAGGGTGTGTATGAGCTGGGGAATCAAGAGTAAGGTTGAAGGACTGAAAATTTATGAGTGTGAGAAGGCAGCATAAAAAGGTCCATATGAAAAAAGGACAGAGGTGAAGTAGCATGACCATTTAGCTTGTAACCACTTTCTTTTTATAAAATGGCTGTTGTCGTAGCCCTGACACAGGCACAAGTGCAGGACAGCACGCACAAATCCTCGTGTCTATCACCATTATAATCAGTGTTTCACAGGATCAAACTTTGTTTAGCGTACCTTGATAGGTAATTTCAAAAGACTAAATACAACTTTCCTTTTACATAAGTTACATAAGGGTGAAAAGCTCTGAAAGACCCAAAAAATAGCAAAAAGTTCAGAATTCTCATGAAAGCAACAGCTATTGTGCAACAGACATTAGAACGCCCTTGCTTTCTTTTCTTTACATCCTTTTGAAAGGCTGTGTTCGAGTGGTTGGCACTGGAGTAAAAAAAAAATTATATGACAGCTGCAGAGAACGTTGAAACTGATTTTGCACTTGAAAGCTAACTGAAGTAAGTGGTAGGCTTACTCCTAATATGTTTAGTTGACAGGGACCTTACAAATTAAAAGAATATGTGAACGAGGCCACACTCTGCCATTTAGGCGACTATATCCTTGAAAAAAATGTATCCGTTTCTTCAACAGTACATGACGTTTGATTCTTTTTTTTTGTTTTTGCTCTCTCTAAGCCTCCCCTTCAGTTCCCTCTCACATCCATTCCTCGGCCTTCTCCTCTGCCTCTGATAGTTATAGATCGGATACCAGCCAATTAAAGGGGCGGTGGGGGCTCTGGCGCATCCCGGGGAGACGATGCAGATCACAGATTGATCTTTCATTAGGGGGGCCGCAGCAAATGTGCCGGCAAGGCATCTCGTTCCTTGAAGTTCTCTTCCTGATCGTGACACTCCAATCTAATGCGTCTCTGCTAGCTGGTACAAGGGGAGCAACAGTGGGAAGAAGAAAGAGGTCTGAAAGAGAGGAGGTGGAGTTGGAATAGCAGGTATGAGGAGGATTCAGACGTCACATTTTGGTCACAGGCTGTGACCCGTCTGCTGTGAAGTGTGGGTATGTGGCAGTCTCCTAAAGAACACAAACTCCCATATATCACTACCAAAATATTCTGGTTCCAGTCGGCTATCTAAATCTTCAAGAGTCCATTCAGAGGGTGTGCAGTACAGTCAGCTCTCTGTTCTTATTCTTGGTCTAATTCATCTCAAAGCTGTTGCGATGTTAGTATGTAGTGCAGCATGTGCGCCTGTGGGCCACCTTGTGTATTTGACCTGCAAGGACAGTCAGCTGAGGTAGAGGAGCTAATAGTTGAGGGACGGCACTGAGGTCATTAGCCACAGAGGCTGAAGCATAAGCCTAAAAACTTTCTGTCAGGCAGATCCGCAGGGACATCTGCCCGGGTTCCTGGTGGAGTTCCATCACACACGCGTCAAAGAATAAGAATATGCAAACCAAATTAACTCCCAAGAAAGGAAAGTAAAGTAATTGAAGAGGCAATTATGTACAAATGTTTTCAGGTTGTGCTATCTGAAGTTTCTGGTATAGTGATCTGCCAAATTAAATTCTGAGACTCAGTTAAGCGTATAGACTCTATCATTTAGCAACTCTCTGGAAACTTTAACTGCTATACCTTGATATACTGTGGGTAGCTCTGTTAATTAGCCCATGTAAGCTGCAAACATATCCCCACATACGAGCTGTAAATAAGCCTGTGCAGAACTGTAAAGGTGACAGGTAAATAATTTATTTAAGGGCCGTCAATAGTCTGTACAGAGCCAAGTCAATATGTTTTAAGTGAGGTCATACATCTTTTGCTTCTTATAGCTATCTTGTATCTATCTTACATCTATATCTTAACGCTAAACGGTTTTCACACTTGTTCATCAAGAGCTAGCATCCTGACTTTCAGATGGAAGCCATCTGCGGTAACAGTTTTGAAAAGGGCTGGTACTTATCAACAAAAACCCTTGGTGACTGGACTAACCATCACCGTCGAACACGGGCTAACTTCATTGAATCAGATTGATAGTAGGGGAGTTGAAATGTTGAGAAAAGTCTTCACTTCCGTTCTTTGGGCTTAATCCAATATGATATACCCTCCAATGATCGTATAACTGATGCTATTGCATCTTCCCCTTATCTCTTAAGAATGAGGACTTCGACCTTGATACCCTTATGTCCTTGGGCTGCATCTGAATTGAAAAAATATTGTTGTTTTTTTATGGGTTAGGGTATGTACACTCTAACTTAATCTGTCTCAGATTTACTCAGACTTAAGTCATTTTTGATGAGGTAGGTTATTGCCGGGTTATACAAACCTGGATCCCTGATCCTTCAGGAACAGTGATCTTCCAAACGCAGTTGAGGCTGTTGAGGTACGGCTCAGGAAAGCCAGGTGATAGGATGGTGCCAGTTCGATGGGTTAGATTGCCTCCACAGGGAACTGCAGGAAAAAAGAAGATAGATTAAAAAATAACTGAGCAATGCACTAAATATATCATGGCTACAGACTAGGGAGAGCAAGATTAGGTATATGCATACAAGCATGCATAGATTTGCATGAAATTACTATAAAAAGATATGTTAATATTAATCTTCCTCCTTAATCTTTTTCCTGAAACATAGATGTGATTCTGCAAGGATTAAGGAATTTTCTTGAAACGTGTCAAAATAGCAAACAGGATGATGATCACACAAGTAAACTAAAAGATTAGAAAACATAAAACATGACAAAGGTGTTTTATTCAAAAAATGTTTTAAGACAAATTTGATTTATTTTGGGATTAAAGCAACTTAAATCATTAAATAACAACTGAAATGGTAAAGTGTAACACTCAAACTATAAACTGTAAACTACTCTCACACTAAAGAGTGTTTAAAGTCTTCAAACACTGTCTTCCCAGCTTGTTCTGCGCATTCACACATCTGGTGACAGCAGAGGGGCATCTGCTACAGTTGCATGTAGTGTGTGAGTGTGTGTCTTTGTATATACATGTGGATATGACCATAAGTGTGTGGATGTCTGTGTGTATTTGCGACCATCAGCATAGCCTGACACCTGGGCTGAATGTCGCTGCATTGCTACGGGCGATAGCTGACAGCTCACATCTGTGTCAGAGTAACGAGAGTTTGAAACTCAACGAATCGAGTGGGAGAGGCTAGACAGGAGTGAAGAAATAAAGTGAAGGGGAAAAAACGAAAGAAAGAAACCAAGAAAGGAGGAAAGAGAAACAAATAAAGAATTGTGTATGTGCCTTAGTTTGTGAGTCTGTTTGCTGTCTGTATTTGAGCATTCATGCCCTACCTATACAGCTGGGTATGGAGCTGTTCCACTGTGCCAGGGCATTGGGAACTGTCAAACATTCAATGGCACTGGACCCCTCCAGCATGTAACCTGGGCTGCACTCAAAGCGGATCACGGCGCCAACAGCGAAGTTGTTACCCATACGCCGGCCATTTCGAGGCTCAGGGACTGAGCTGCACTGGGTAGCACTGGTCCGTGGCACAGCTGTAGAGAAAAAGAGTGAAAGTCACAGCGATTACAGGTGGATTTCAAGTCATTCTCTGTGACTTTTCCAAGAAAATATAAGGCTGTTTTACTTCTCTCTGTCACTGACTACAAGCAGAATTAGATTTTAAAAAACTCACTTTTTAATAGGATTATCTAAGATTATCTAATTAAGAACCTCACCACTTGATCAGTGCAGTGACTTATTAAAGCAGTTACAATGGATGTGCTTGTCTGAATGATCGCAACCATACAACATGTGCTATTCAGCTTCTGACTTGTGCTTCCCTCAGCTTACTGATAATAAAATACAAAAATTAATCATTTATTCATTAAACTTTTTCCAAAGCTGCTATTGCCTCTGGACATTTGCAGTAAATGTCATTTCTGGTACACTGCATTATTTAAGGAAAATAACAATTCAAGAGAAAAGTCCCTCTTAGGGAAATAGAGGAGCAGGGGAGTTTAAGTACAACCTTTTCAACAGACTGCTTTACTTCTGCAGTGTTAATGTTCCAGAGCGTGCACTTCTGCCAACACACACACAAGCACATCACAGCTGAAACCGGATGAATCCTTTCAAAATCACTCAGCAAGTAATCTATTCTGGAGGGGAACTACGGCTGTTAGAACAGAGAGAATCCTCCCAAAAAAAACAAGGCAGCAGGATTTGTTTGTGTATGCTTTTGAGAGTTTGTGTTACACACTTACCCTGGTAGACCAGGTGGAATCCTTTAGAGCTGGACTGGCCTTTGGAGGTGAAGCGGATCAGGATTTGGTTGGAGGTTGCTAATGGCAACGACTCGCCTGAGAATGGGTAAAGTAAAACAAAAAAAGTGTTTGCAGTGTTTTTATAATAACAGTGCTGCAGGTCAGGGTACATTTGTGCGGGTACATCCCACAGGTTTTAGCTACCTAATTGCCATGCAATCACCTACGTGGCCAAGAATCTAATATTAACAGAATACATCTACCGTAATTCAAGGTGTTAATTTTTACCCTGTCGTCCCCCAATGTCAGCTGGGATCGGATGGATGGATGGATATTATTTAAGTGACTAAACGTATGTGTTTATCATGGGACTAGAGACTGCGTGAAAGAGGACATACTGCAGGTCTCAGTATTTAGGAGCTATGCTCATGTAAAATATATCAGGAAAAAGTGTGAAAAATGTAGAAAAAAATGTGTGAATGTGATTTCATTGAAAATCTGTTGTTTTGTCTTGAGCAGTTGAAGGTGACAATAACTTCCACATAAGGACCCACTGTGATGGAATATAACTTTCTTTTTTGGCTTACCACAATATGCATGCATACATTGTGGCCAAATGGAGGTCCTGATAGCATTGTGTCACAGGTACAGCAGACCACAGTATGCCAACTATACATCCTAAAGTCCTGAACTATACTGTATAAACTAATCATTGGCTCATGTGGGTTTCACTCAGAAATGTAAGGGTTCAATACTTTTTGGGGTTGCAAATATTTTTTTAGATAAAATGATTCCTCTAAGAACCTTGTGAGAATCTGTTCATAAATCAAATCCTTAGAAAGAGGATATCTTATAACATGATCACCACCAGTGTAATTAAATGCAAAGAAAACCCCCATGATGTATCTACTGTGGTGGAAAACTATTTGTTGACTGACGTCGAACATGATACAAAGTGTGAGCATCTCTCTCTCTGCCTCTCTGTCTTTCTCTCAGTGTGATGCTGACTGGCTCTCTGCAGTGGATCTCATTACTCTGTGTCTGCTTGCTGTCACAGTGTAGAGGGAGGCAGACATGCTTAACCCCAGAGGCAACATCTGAGTGTCTGCTCGTCTGTCTGTGAGTGACTATCCTTTGCATGCATGTTTCACTCATGTTTCGTTTCGTTGAATATTCCTATGCCTTTAAGTGCACTGTCCTGAGGTAGCTCCAATGGCACAGTTTCTTAATGCATTGTTCAAGTTCCACTGCTGGGTCCCAAAGGCATGCTGGGTAGTTTATTAGATGAAGACCTAGCTACGTGCTATCATGGCAACAGTGTTTCATAATTTGCTGTGCGGGGCAGGTATTCATCCAGACGGATCAAATGTGTGTCAGCGGGTAACTTATAACACTTTGGCCACATTCCAGCTTCAAACCAGTTTGCCATTAATGTGATTCAGTATGCTTGCATAAGACAGAGATACAAGCAGAGATGTGACTTTGGCTGGAAGTCAATAGTGAAAATTCAGTGTGCAGTTGTTCAAGTGCCTGGTTGAGATTCTTCTTTTTTTTAAATCATTTAAAAAAATGTTAGCATTAAGATACAATTAGTCTTCTTGATTTATAGATCAAGTCCATTTGTCCCATGTGCCTGCACACAATCTACTTTACTTTTCTGAGTTGCACCTTATATCAATCATTCTATCACACTTTTTTATCCGTTGCCACCCCTAACTCCGACAATTGACAATCATTTCCTTTTTCTGCTGAGAGTGATTTGCCTCACCAGACATGAGAGTAACAAAAAACATATTGTTGAATGCTTTGCTGCGACTAGTTTAATCTAATATGATTTTCAAGGTCAGAACAGGTGTTTTGACTGCTGTTGTTGACCGTGCTTGACAAATGAAATCCTGCCAACCACCACAATACAAATTAACTGTACGCACATACTGACAGCTTGTATATTTAGGCTGTGCGTGTAAGTCTCCTGCTTTTTAATTCGCAGATGTTCGGTGTATCTGTATGGCAGATACGGGTGCACACTTCTGGATTATGCCTAATTCATGTGAGTGTGGACTAAAAATCTCTCTTCCTTTGCCAAAGTATGTCAGCTCTGCTCTGCCATGCCTGGTTAGAGAGCTCTGTGAACCTGCCGCCAGGAGTTTGCAGTTAATATAGCGTCCTGTTTATTGAGCTGTAAACTGGATTTTCTGAGGCTGCCCTGGACACAAACCAAAGTAATCATTTTGCTTTTGCCAAGCCACAGGGCTAGGGCAGGCCGAGATGGAGAGCTGCCCTCAACTTAAGACACCTTTTAACCTGACTCCTCTCGAAAGGTTGCACCTCCCCTTGTCAAACTATTTATTTTGTAGCCTATCAACACAGTGGCTGCATTTATCACATAAACACATCTGCAATTTTGCAACACTGTTCTAACAGAGCTGGTTTGTTCTCCTTCACCTTTGCACTTTTGCTCTTGCACTCTGCTGTACTTTAGATTTGGGAAATTATTTGCAGGACTGAAGACTGAAGTAAGTTAAGATCATGCTCAAATAAAGGTCAAGAAGAAGATTAAAGTCACTTTAGAGTTAGCGTGTTGAGCTATGGTAATGATTAGATTTAGAATTATTCATTATCAGTTAGTTTAAGATATAGCACTGCGTAGCAAGGGTTAAGGTCGCAGCACTGGGTTGGGAAAGAGAGTAGCCTAAGATTTTTCTCATGCTATTGTGCTTTTAAATCAACTTCCCAGTGATACACCATAGCTTTTCATGGTGGATTTGACTACAACATAACTGAAGTTTAAACAGTAATTAATCAATCCGTGAATGGCGTAAATTCTAATGTATTTGTTGTCATTCTTTAATTCCATTTAGATTATATGGTATTCTTTTTGGAAAAAAAATCATATCAATAAAGGTATAATAACATTGTTACGGCATGCTGCCATCTTTGTGGTGTTTATTTGAGGATAATTACTGTATGGAAAGGGGATCTGTGCAGCAATTTTTGGCAAGGATTTAGACACTTGTATGAATAATGAGCTGCAAGCAAGTTCAGCCAATATCATTAATGTAATAACCATTGCTTTATGCTATTTATGCTAGAATTTGCATGAATGTTAATACCTTTGAGTAGGTCCCTTTGTTTTTGGTTTTCATGATAATGTTTGGTGCACTGAATGCTACCTTCTTGTGTGTGTGTGTGCACTTGTTTACCTACATAACTGCATTGCGCGTATATTCTGATATTCTCAGTTAACATGTGTGTTTGTGTAATACAAATTCAGGTTTCATGTGCATGTGCATGTCAGTCTTCTTGAGCCTGTCTGCTGATATGTTATCCCTGTGGCTCTTTAAGTTGTTTATGTCACTGCTGAATTGTTTTACAGCTCACTGGAGCCCACCTGCAGCCACGCCAGCTCTGCCTGTGTCAGCAATTTGTCTCTGGGTTTAACCGGATTCTTAAGAAAGGGATGGGGTGAAGCCAACAATAACTATTCGGTTCCCTCTCATGTCAAAAAATATTGGCCAGAAGATCAAACAGACAGATTACATTTACTGATTTGTTACTCACTGGTTCTGAATATGACACAAAAGTGCAGACCAGTTATGTATTGCTCACCTGTGGTTCATGTTAATTGCTGCTTTTTTCAAGCGTATGAAAATGCAAATGCATGCTTACATCTTACTGTAAGTGTTTCTGTTCACCTGTGTGTGCTCCAGAAAGGGAGCTGAGAACACGGGAGTGCTGTGTTGCTCCATCATAAACCTCCACAATGTCATTCAGAGCTGTCTGGAAGAAGGCGAATTGACTGAAGACGACTAGGAAAGACATACAGAGAGAAAAGTGACATCAGATGAATTTTGGAATTAGCAAAAATTTGTAGCTGCATCACAGTCAAACCGAAAACTTTTCAATCCATTTGAATTGACACATAAAAACAAAACAAAACATAAAAAGTACTTTGCTGAATGCACATTCAACAATAATACTATCAACAGCCATTTCAATCAAAATGTCTTTTTTAAAGCGAGCTGGATAATACCGGCAGTTATGACAACACAGCCACATTACACGAGTAGATCAGCAATCCTGTCTTGGCTTGATGGCTTGTCACTAGATGAAAGGCTTTGGCGATGGCAGCCAATCTGTTGCACGATATGTAGCCTAAGCTCCACTATGGAGCTTTCATCTTTTTTATTGCTATTGCCTGAACATATTCAGCCTTTTCATATCTAATCTGTGTCTAGTTTACTTGTGGTGAATAATTCAGGTTAAAGAAAAGGATGAAAAGGAATAGTGAGCGAGGAAGTGGGGATAGGGGACTAGCGCTCTCCATTAAGTGGCAGCACCTTTAACAAGTTAAACTTGTTTGAATATGACTCAGCACCTGTTTTCCTCCGCTCAACTACAGTCGTTTCCTTCATTTGTACATCCTCTTCATCTCCATCTTCAATAAGAGAAGCCGGTGAATGCAGTGACATCCACTCCAACCTCTGCATTAAGGAAAATAGCCTATCATTAGAGCTGGTGCATCAGCCTAATGAGAAGCGGCAAGAATGGAAGCAAGAGCAATTTGGACTCTGTACGACAAAGTGCGTTGCCTTGGGCCTTGCTGTCATTTTCCAGGAAAATGCAAATGTGGACTTTAATTATTTCAATTTCCTCTCTTGCTCTGACTCCATTCAGTGAAATACGTTGCCGACAGGGTCCAAGAAGGATGGGTGCCCAGTTATTTTGGAGCAACGCCGGACCTCTGAATAGGCGTCATGACCTGGACATTCAAAAGACTGGGTTGAAGTACCCCAGAGCCAAACACACAGTCACTGCCTGTTGGTGTAATCTAGCAATGATAGGATTTGAACTTTCCCTTAGAGACGCCTGATGCTGATAAGTCACTACAGAGACAGTGGGGGGACAGAGGGAAGCGGGAGATAAAAAGAGAGTGGACAGACAGAGAGTGAAGCGTAGTGAAGTGTAATGTGTTTGCTTCCGTATTTGCATGTTTGAGCCGTGTCACACTTGTGCTTTGTTGTGCTTTCTGAATAATTTGCTGCTCCTACAGTATCACAGATACATATTGGAGGCAAGCTGTGACCTTTAAGATTGAAATGCCAAAAAGTCGAGAAAATTCAGGATGCCCGATCCAGACACCAATTATTTTTTTGTGTGTGTGTGGGAGAAAGACAGACACAGATAAGACACATCGTATAGCCCGCAGTTTGAAGGATTAAATGTTACATGAAAATGTATGTGTGGCAAACAGACAGATGGATAAGGGAACTATCAGTCACTGTGTGATTTAACTATATGTAGAAGAATATGGAAAAATGCATTCAGCAGACCAGTGACTAAAGCATTTTAAGTGCAAGTAAATAATTTGGTATGTGGGTAGGGTGGAGAAAAACGAGTCCAAAACTCAGATGCATCCGTCACTAAGAATATTCAGGTGTGAAAAAAAAATGCTCAGAGGTTTTACTTTTACTTTAATAAGTTTCCACAGTGAAGTAATATGTAGTTAAGTATGACATAGTTTGAGCATGACACGCGCATTTTGAGAATTTTGGAATAATTGCATCTTAATTAAATACACATGATTACCCAGCTGTAAACACTCACAGACACAGTCAAAAATATGAAAAAAAAAAAAAAAAGACACAACACAGTGACAGTGAGTGTTCTTCCTTAGCTTACCGTAATCCTTTGGCACCACCACAGAGTAAAGACAGGTTCGTGCACTACTGTAGTTGCCAGGGTAACCAGGGGACAAGACAACCCCTTCCAGACCAGAATACTGTCCACCACACGGAGCTGGAGAGAGATGCGGGCGTGAGACATAAGGAGACAGGGCAGACGGAGGAGGAAGGTCTAAGCCAATAGTGTGAGATTCCATTTCTCCCCGACTGCCTGCTTTCCCATCCCCTCTGTTCCATTACTCCTAAATTACTTTTCTTGTCTGATTGGGCTTTGGGTGGAAGATGTCCCTGGTGTTTGCCACGGTGAAATTGCAATGTTTTCCAAGTGTCCCTATGGGTTAGTCTAGCTTAGATGAGGCCCGGATCTCCACTACCTGCTTAAAGCTCCCTAAAAAATGCTCTGCGCCCACTTGGATTTGTGTGCAAGTGCTGATCCCAAGTATGTGAATGTGTGTTTTACTTGTGTGAAAATGTGTGCGAGGGGGCACATATTCCACCTGACACATAACTGTCAGGTTACATGTCAGGCTTCACACCGGGAGAGCCAGATTTGGTGGCATCGGGGATGTTTCACTAGTGTTTTTTTACGGAGAACATCATGCACAGCGTGTTAGCCGTGTTGTGGAATGTCAGCGAACTAAACGCAGGTTTAGTCGTGAGTGTGAATAGCAGATATGCAAAGGAAGGCACTCTCTTCAAACTGCAGATTATATTAAAGCCAAACCCTCACATCTATTAACATTAGCAAAACCCACACTGCTCTATGCATATACCTTTAGGACATAGCTCCATGCAATAAACGCATAATCACATATGCATGTTTACATGTGATAAATCTATAAACACTGATGTGGTTTGTGTTCCTAACAACCGTCTCCAGATGTCAGTGTTTACCAATGCAGATGGGTTTGGGTTTGTTCCAGCTCGGCTTGCCATCTACCCCCATGATGCAAGTGAGGGTTGGGTCTCCCTCTAGTGTGTAGCCACTGTCGCAGTGGTAGTTGACAGTGGAGCCCAGCTTGAGGTCGGTGCCCACCCGTGTCCCATTGCGCACCAGGCCCGGCTCGAAGCAGGACTCCCTGGGGTTCTCTGTGGAGAGAGGTAACACGGTGGAAAATCAGCGACAGAAGGGAGCGCGGGTTGGTATTTAATGAAAGGATTTTTGCATCAAGCTGCGGCGGCAAAACTGGAATCGAAATTGTTTTCTGCCTGAGGTTCCTGATATTCTTGGATTTCTCACTTCCTCTTTTTACCCGCAACTCTGTGCTTTCCTCTCCCAGTAAATATATCTCACTGACTGCCACTTTTCTCTCTAGCCCTTGACGGTGCCCTTTCATCTGTGGCTGCTGGAGGTATGTATGGCGGTGGAGACAGACAGGCAGCTGATTGAGAGTGGCATTGCTCTGGCCCAAGGTCTGCTGACTGCACACAACAGCCTCTCACACAACGCTTCGCTGTGCAGTCAACTAGAGAAGACAATGCACATACGCAAGCTTTCTCTCGCAACACACACACATACGCTCACACACACTCGCTGCATCTAACCACATATCAATCACTGCTCTTGAGGTCGTAAGAAAGATGTCCCGCTCAATCTACCATCGCATTGTTCTTAGGTGGAAAATGTGCATGTGAGAGGAGGCCTGTCAATTTGGCACACTTCACGCTGTCACAGCTAAAATAAACACAGAAAAAATGCCCAAAGCAATTTAGCTCAATCTTAAACACAGTCCACTCTCACAGCAGAATTCAATATTTGATGAGTTAACGCACACATACAAAAGAGAAGGTGAGTCAAACGTTTTCTTTTGTCAGGAAAACTTCCACTTACAATTCAGTGCCTGACAGAAATATGTGCAAGGGCCTCGACTATCTCAACACTAACTAGTTGAAAGCAAGCTTTGAATAGGAAATACTTTAACCATGTTCATATTTTAAAAGTATCCATTTGTGAAGGTCTAGACTAACCTTTACTTCTTTCTCATCCCATTGATATTTACAAAGGGCCCGACCACTTTGTTGTTGGGTCTTTTAACTTTAATAAAAGAGGACCACAATGTCTGAACGTTTTTTTAACATTATTTTTTTCTTGTTCCACCATCTGTCACATAGAGAGGAGTTCAATTTGCTCCATGAACAAAAACCTCCTCCTGTTGTGTGCAATCAAGCTCATTATTGTTGTGCTATAAAACAAGTACATTTCCTGTGATTATAAAAAAAAGAGTCTAAATAAAGTTATGATAATTTATTGAAAGTAAAATGCACATGCAACACCGTGAATAAAAGCCTAGTTTCTAAGCTGAAAGCTGAGGACCTGCTGACCAGACAGGAGGCTGCCCTTCATGGCTGAGTAGAGTGCTGAGGCCAGGCATGTGGTCAGTCTGTCTGTCACCCAGGGCACCTGTTCTAGACAGGTTGAGCCCTTTCATGGGCTTATTTAGACCCAAGCCTTCCCTTGCCACCGCGTTCATTAAAGCAGCACACCTGGCAAGAGACAGCGGAGGCGTGATGGATGTAGCAGGCGTTAGGTGTGGAATGGCCCCGGACACAAGCTAGCAGTGAGCGGGGTCGGTCAGCCCAGTGAAGATGGTGCCCAGAGACATTTGTAGGAGTGAGACAAAGTGGACGAGTGGCATCATCTGTTTTGTAAAATACTCAGAGGAGTTTAACGTGATGTGATGTGAAGTGAAAATGAGCCGAGGAGTTCGTGAAGGTATTGGGTTAGACAGAAATGAGTATGTGTGGGGGTTTTGCTGTGTGTATCTGCCCACGTCTGTGTCTATGTGTGTTATTCAAATGTATCTCAGGCATGGAAAGTTTTTGCCCACATATTTCCCCAGAGAGCCTAATCAGACATGGCCAGAGACACAGAAACAGAAAGACATAACGATTGCTCGGTAAAGAAGCTGACAGCACCTCAGGCAGATTTTGTAATGCAATTTTCAGCAGCGGGCTGACCAAATACTAGCTGGGCCAACTCGTCAACTTGCTGCCTCTTCACCAAACACATCCAAACCCACAGCCAAACACGCTTCTGTGCCATGTTGTTTGTCTGAAACTGAGGAGGTAATTTATGTATTATTTGGTTATGGTTCATTAGTGTGGAGAATTGGAAGTGTGGAGAGGGAGTTTTACTGAGCCACACACTGAGTCCATCTGCTCTACCAGATTGGCCATACAATATCACACACTGTATCACACACTGCAGTAAATATAGCTGGGAGTGAGTTATGGGGTAGGCTCTGTAACACTGTCTTACCAAAAAGCTGTGCTTTTCTCTATTTATATACAGTTTGCAAATGAATCACAGAGCTGCATTGCATTAACAGGTAGCAGTCTGATATCAGTTGAATTGCTTATACAGATCAAATCCCATCTGAACGCCAGCCAAGAAACAGAGAGCTCAGGGTCGATCCAGAATTGGTTAACCGTCTGATACCTTAAACAGCTCTAATTGAGGCTAGGAGATTTAGGAAGATTTAATACTGTTCTCTCAAGCAAAGCCCTTAACGAAGATGCGCTGTCTAATTTAGAGCTTGTTCAGCGTCTGTATATTTGTTAGGAAAAAGGCTTTAACATGAGCCGTTGGTGCCTTACATTATTCTTAACCCAACTGGCCCTTTTTCAAGGATGTCTGTGATCATTCTGCACCATGTGTGCAGGAACACAGCGCTTCACGTGAGATGCGATACAAATACATTTGGGTCTGCCAAACAGCATGCTGCGGTCAGCTAAGCCCAGACATGAGACAACAAAACATTGTTTGCTCTAATTTATGAGAGGCGTTTTGTGCAGCTGCAAAGCACTGATCAAAAAAGAGCTTAAGCACACATGCTGTCAGCTTTTGATTTTCATAATTATTTGTGTTAGTCGGCCACCAGAGGAGGTACAGGTCAATAAGGACTCCCAAGTAACTGTGGCACAAATGGGAGGATGGTGATCAGGATGCTGCAGCACAGACCCCATCTTTTCTCTGAAGCAATTTTCACACAACTAATCTCACTTGCTTTGGACTAGACGCAAGAGAAAGTTAAAAAGAAACAATCTGCAAGGTCGATAAGCAGCAGAGGGTAAATCCATTCTCACTCTGGCGGAGGAAGAATTTTAAAACCTGAATTGTTTAGGGGATAGAGTCTCGCATGCTATTTAAAATGTACTATTTTGCTGAGAATCTTAAGCAGACACAGACACACACAATCAAAGTTTCCACTAGCTCGATTGTTATGTCCAACTGGCGGAGTACGCAGTTTTTTGGAAAACAACAAGTTGCCCACCTGTGTACTGTAGCACAAATCCATTGCTGCTGAGGGAAGCATCACTGCGGAAAGCCAAGAAGAGCGTGTTGGAGCTGCTCTCGATGCGATCTGGAACGTCTGTGCCATAGAAACTTCCCAGCAAGGGGCTGAGGGAGTCCGGCCCATCGTAGATATGTAAAAAGTCATAACTTGGCTCCAAGCTGAACCTGGTTACAAACACGTGTAAGTAAAATACACACAAACATTTACAGATCATGACATAAAATAAGGTGACAACAGATTTGATTGGCATACTTTCAAACTAAGAACATGCATTATTTTATCATGTAAAGTGAAATTATTATATTTTCAATGTTTTTATTCATTGCTGTTTAATAACATAGGTATACCACAATAATAACACATCTTCAATAGAACATGTTGCAATGAGTGTGCTACTGCAGCTTACTGGTTGAAGCTAAGAGCGATGACATAGTCCTGTGTGACGGTAACTGTCCAGTCACACTCCCTTCCGTGGGGGTATGGTTCAGGATAGTCCGGTGACAGAATCAGCCCACTGGGACCTGTCAGGTTCCCGCCACATGGAGCTGTGAGCAGAGGGAAAATTATTAGTAAATGCAACAATAAAGAACACAAGATGAACAATTTTCAGTGTTGTTTTTAATTATATAAAAAAAGCTTTTTTAAGATTTGCTTTACTCAGCCTTCTATGATTTTGTTAAACTTTGTGTAACAAATTCTTAAACTCAGCTTACTGTCGGCCCTCTGATAGATTTCCTAATACAAATAAGTTATAGCATTAAAAAAAGAGAATAGTGATATATATATAGCTTAATTGAGACATAGCTAATGCCCACTGACACTGCTTACCATGATCTCACCTGTAACTATCCTGCCCAACAACTTAAATGGAAAAAAAAAAGATCAAGCTAATTAAGCTAAGCACTAATTAAACAAGGCAGCTAATTATGAGGTCCTAATTTACATTGTTCATTTACATCGTTTTGTACAGGACCAAGTGTGATCAGATATGAAAAGGTAGAAGAGTCTGACAGAGAGGTCCGTGTTGTTATTGAGAAACAGGATAATCAGATCTCTCTGTCTGCTGCAGTGACTTCAGGAGATATCCAGGGAACACGGCAATTGGGTTTGGCACTTAAGATTCACTTAAGGAGTCTGTTAAGTAATCACGTTAGGAATCTGTATTGTCTACCTGTTTCACAAAAGTGAGACCAGCTCCAGAGGTGATACAGAAGACTGCATTAGTCAGGTTGTAGGGCATAATATACTTTATAAGATAACTTTTATTCCTATGCGCTCTTCTGTTTTTCCAAATTGTGTCATTTAAAATCTCATAACCACAAAGTTTACACACAGAAACTTTAGATACATGACGTCGCCCCTTAAAAAATTGGTGGGCTAGCTAAACCATATCTGTTGATTGCACAATGTATGAATAGAGTACCTGTGCATGTAGGAGGGTCTGGCTGCCAGAAGAAGCGGCCGTTGATCTCAGTACAGATTATCCTTTTGACTCCCTGCAGGATGTAGCCAGGATCACACTGGAACACCACATGGTCCCCGGGCTCCCTGCTGTCACCACTGCGGGTCCCGTTGGTGGGCATGCCCGGGTCATTGCAGGAGGTTGCAGTAGAGACTGAAGGAGCAAGAGAAGGCTTGATTAATTACATTACATGAAAAGGATCTTCAGTTAAAAGATGAGAAGAGGTTATTATGTAATAGTTCACAGCTAAACCTGTGAGAGGTGAATTTTGTCTCCCCTGCACCAAGCTACCACCCTCCCTCCCTCTATCCTCACCAGAAAACTGCAGAGCGAAGCCCTGCTTGCTGGTGAAGAAGTCTGTGGTAAACTGCAGGCTGACGGTATTGAAGGTGCTGTGGGCGTCCGGGGGCAGCGCTGAGCCGCTTAGCTCCCTCAGCAGGACCCCTCCATCCTGTGGCCCATCCCAGATCCGGAGCACATCGTGGACCTCCTCCGTGTGAAAGACCAGGAAATGCAGACTGTCAAAGACAAGGACAAGATAATTGAGAGGCCATGGCAGTTGATAGATAACACTCCCTTTGATATAAGGCTTTAACCCCTGTGCATGTCCTTACAGAGCAAACTCAGGCAGACAGAAAGCCATTTATTTTCTTACTGATAAAGTTCGGACAATTGCCACCTCCGGTTTGCATTTCATGTTTTTCAAACTAATCCCAGCTCCTCTTAATGGAAGGTAATTGTAGCAGAAGTCCATATGTCGCAGCTCTTCCATTAACAGCTTTAGTCGAGAGAAAAATCCAGCCGCTGATTGCTCAGTCACATAATGAATGGTGGTACTAACTAGGGGGGATTAAAATGTAAAAATCTTCTTCATCACTTCTTACTATCAAGATTAAATGTTTGTTTCTTATTACATGGGAGACTCAAATTAAACATAAAAAAAGCAGAAAGGTACAAAACAAATA
>CAEMYA010002140.1:6477237-6487773 GCA_903131615.1 Diplodus sargus | reverse complement strand
TGTGTGTGTGTGTGTGTGTGTGTGTGTGTGTGTGTGTGTGTGTGTGTGTGTGTGCCAGCCTCAACGTTCGGAGTCTTGCGTTGAGCATGTGTATGCGTTTTTGACAGGCTCAGCAAGACTTAAGGGATAAAAAGGGCTAGTTTAGAACAAATGGGAGACTGGTGGTAATGTTGACATGAGAGACACGATATAAAGGACTTAATTGAATACAAACAGCTTTATCCTGGGGCACATAAAAAAATATAATAATATAGCCTGTATATCAGCTCTTTTCATTTAAAATACGAATAAAATGTGGAATGCACTCAGATGAAGGTTTGCTCAAAATAAAGGAAACATTTGAAATTATGCTGAATTGATCTCAGCTCACCTGCTTCACACACAAAGCGTTTATCACAACAACACAGGCTCTTTTTCTCTAAATGCACGATGGCAGAAGAAAACAGTGTTTCTTCAGACACTCTTCTTGGATGGATGTAATATCTTGCATGCGTGTCACAAAGATACTGAGATAACATTTGTTGAATATGAGCTCGCAGGGGAACACCACCCTCATCCTGGTAGTTTAAACAATTCTATATCCAAACCATTCTGCCCCAAAGCAAGTTCCTGATACTTTTTTTCTCATCTTTCAATGAAAAGAAACAACACTTTCACCAATACAACACTCATGCAGCAATTCATTTTTCTTAAGAGAGCAGTCTGCAGTGTTTTATCTATTCTATTATTTTGGTCATAGGTTTACGCCTAGCTTATTATAAATCTGCCCACTAGCCACTTTCTCATTCTCTCATTTTAAACATGTTGAATGGTAATCTATGTCCTAGTCATGCGGAGAAACCCATGGTACATTTTGTGCTTTTAGTATCCTCATCCCTTTACACACATACATACACACACACATACACAGCCCTCGGCTACATATGATGCAGAGGAGAAACAGCAACCCACTGATATGTCGGGTTTAGCAACAAGTTCCTACTGTTTCTGCATAATTGGTGTCAGACTCCGAATCCCATACTGTCTGATGTGTGAGCAGCAGCCAAAGGCTACTCAACAATGTGCTGTGCGTGCCTGTGAATATACTGTACATAACCTACTTGACAAGTCCTGCCACATTGCATGTGAAAGAAGTGCACAGAAAGCAAACACATGCAGACAGGCACACCGGTACATATTCACACGAATGAATGTACACTGATAGGTATATTTGGAGACAAGTTGCATTACATGCCCACATATAAGCATCCATGGTGGGGTTACAGTGACACACATACATACAGTACACACATTAACCTCCTTATCGCTGCAAAGCAGCACATCACATGTTTCCAACATTAATCATCTTAGAGCTGGCATAAATACTAATCCCATTAGTCATACTCATTCCTCTGCTTACGGTTTTCTTGTTAATATTCACTGAAGCACAGGTGATATACTGTGATATACAGTGATCATTCAAAGCTCAATAGAAATAATAATATTGTTAAAAACAACAGCAATACATATGAGCTGTTACAGGAGAGGGGAACGAGTGCAAGCTAAAGCTGTTTACTTCTCAGTACTCTGGGCTTCACAGACAACCAATTAAAATTCAAATTAGATGTTTTTGCTTGTGAAATCATATTTTAAATGCTGCTGAGATGAGTGGCACTTTGAATCTCACATTGTGAATATGGTGTATTATGCTACAAAACATGACAACCAAACTTTTGACACAGAGAATAAAACACCAGAGTTGATAGTCTATCAAGAGAAAAGACACCCATTTCTTTTGTTTAGAATTGTACGAGCTTAAAGCTTGGGCATATAGGTGTAAAACTGCTCAGCGTGTGAGTGTAAAACATGTGAGTGTAAAAGTGCCCCTTTATTTAGCAACTAATGCTGAGGAGCACATGAGCAGGGCAGTTGACCATAACGTGTACCAGCAAAAGAAAGCTGTTCTCCAGCTGCCAATGCTTGGAAAAGAATATGTAGGGATGAAAAAAAAACAACAAATCATTGAAGATTGTGTTAGTGAAGTGAAACTTTGAATGAATACAAATAATATAAAAGTCTTCATTCTCAAATTTCTCATACAGAGATGAGTAGTCAATATGTGCACAGTTTCTCACATCAATCTAATACCAGTCTTAGTACAATAACGCATTAAATTGTACTAATAAAACATTACATTGAATTGAATTTAAGTGATAGTTACAGCATCAACCTACTTCTCTCCCGCTACTATCCTGGCTAGACCTTTCACTTCCAGTGACCAAAGGTTATGCTTAAAGGTATCCAATCCCTGTCATGTGAGCGCCTCAGGCAGTTGGGATGCTTGTTATGCAAATGCTGTTATGAAAGCCTTAGGTACCATGATCCTTTTACCTACGCTCCACATCTCTATACCCTAGACAGGACATGCTGAGGTGTTTGCACAGCAGTTGCCAGCATGAGTAAAACAAACGTGTATATGAGTATGTGTGTGTGCCTTCATGCATCAATGTGCATACATATATACAGCGTGTGTGTGTGTGTGTGTGTGTGTGTGTGTGTGTCTGAAGATGTGAGTGAGTGTAAAAGATGGTTCTGGGGATTTGCATTAGCAATGTCAGAATGAAGCACCGGTCACGTGTTGGGCGCTCGTGTGCTGACGGCTTTCACGTTCTAATGCAACCTTCAGGACTGTCAGACACTGAATGGCATTGTGCTCCATTTCCCGATTTATGTGTTAAAAGGAAGATGGAGAGGTGGGTGGAAAAGGAAGAGGTACGCTGACGGAAAGCGGGAGGTAAGGGAGGGAACAAAAACAAGACCAACGTTAATCATTGCTCTGCTGCAGGAAGAAGAGGATGATGGCGGGAGGATAAGAGGGTGATGGAGAGCAGAGGAAGCTCTGAAAGATGGAGGGATTTGTGCTTAGCGGTCCGATGGATAGGATGGACGTGGGCTGCATGTTAGGATAATTGGTTCCTTTTATACAAGATCTAAATAGCCTATCTCTCCTTGTCACTTCCTGGGAGTGAAGGCTGGGGGGGGCGGGATAAGGAGATAGTGAAAAAGAGAAGATGGTCAGAGGATAAGAGAGATCTGGATAGTAAGAAACAAAAGATAGTGATAGCGGCATGTAAAAACCTCTATGTCTCGGTAGAACACATGTAGGGCATGCAGACTACACTTTTCTTTTCAATGATCCAATCCTCCTCGTCTGTGATTATTTTTCTTACTCTTACTCCACACCCTGCTTTTAAAACATGCCCGTGCGCACCTTAACACTCGAGAAGAAGGCGTTTCACAGCGAGTCATCCTGAGTTGTTCACTGCAGAGGAACTAGGGAGAGAAATGTTAGCTGCTGGTTGGGAATGTCCATTATGAGGGACGAATAAAAAGGAGGCTGATAGAAGCAGAAGTACTGCAAAAGGACATATTGGTCTCCGTGTGTGGTTAACTTTTTGTGGAATCGTAGAAAGCCATGTTTTGAAGTTTACAGCTAAGGGCTCTCCTTTACACTTGTCCCCTTCTTAACGAGATAAAATAGCTCACGCAAGTGTCAGAGGAAACGCCGTGAGGAGATGAGATGGAAGAAGAGAGGGTTGGAAAAAATTTCTCAGGTCTTTTTTTATTCTGCCTTAATTATTTTGTATTCATATGAGAGAAATACAGAGAGATCCAGAGAGCAGAGACTTGCTCATATGAATACAAAATAGTCTTGCTGCAATCACGAGTCCTGTGGGGAGTCTTCACAGTGCGTGTATGTGTGCCTGAAGATGATAAATAAGTAAGTATGCAGGGGTTTACAGGGGGGTGTGTGTGTGAGGGAAGGAACAAGAAGAGAGATGTAGGGAAAACATACGCTACCAACTGTCTGCTTTCTCACAGCTAATTGAGATTGTGTGTGTAAAAGCAGTGTCACACTGAGAGCTACCATCATCAATATGTGTGGATGTGGCCTCCGTGGGACTGTCCCGGTGGGATCATCCTTCAACGCTGGGACACAGCCACACCACAAGCTTTGAAAAAACGGCTCAAACACATCAGACAGCATGAACAACACATGGGAGGTGACACCCTAACCGAGCTGTGGTCACAGAGAGCTTTGTCCAGTTCATGTCCTGCAAGGCACATGATGTAATAACATGTAAGCAGTGTTATTGCACAGATGAAAGAAGAGTTAACGAGTATTTTTAAGGCAGAAGAAGGTGTGAAATTGGGAAATGAATCAGTGAGATAAAAGTAGAGGTTAAAGAACACACACACACACACACACACACAAACACAGACACACATTATTGTGTTTGTCTATCCTTACCATCACCTGACTGTCACCTAAACGTACTTCCAGAATCCAAAATCTTAAAGAAACAGCCTTAAAAAGTACACACACACACACACACACACACACACACACACACACACACGCACGCATGTGCGCAAGCACGAACAACCTGGAAATGCATAATACTAAAACACATTTTTGGGCTGTGCAGACTCAGTGAAATATATGTGCATATTCAATTGAGACTGAGGGCACTATTTCTGTCATAGAGCATGACATATGGAGGATGCATTGCATTTGAAAGGTGGTATATGTAGCTCCTTAAAGGCAAAAAACAACCCTATAAAATTACATACAGTGTGCTTTTTTTTATTACTTTAGAGCAAGGATACCATCATAATTGAATTAAATCACTCCTTAAGCTGAACAGTGCAGACAGTTTTCCATTCCAATCCAACGGTCTCCCATCATCTCCCGAAGCAGTCCACCAAGAGAAGTGAAACATTTGTCTGTGCTCTTCGTGTCTGTGGATGCCCACTGACAAAATGTGGGACAACATTCTCTAGTTGATTCAACAGCCCTGCAGCCGCCAGATGAGTGTGGGGGGCTGGGAGACTTGTTGGGATGCCAATTGAATAAGAACAAAGAGATACACTGTAACGCTAATGATGTCTTTGGCCTCTGTCACTTCCCGAGGTACGCAGAAGATGTTTGTGAGCACGCTTTTATAAACTGATTGCATCTCTTTTATCATCCGCCACTGCGTGAGGGTTTTTTGATAAAAATATCAGAAAAATTATACAGTGCAAAGACAATAATTTCTGCTTAAAATGTGTCGCAAAATAGTTAATGCGTGCAACAGGACAAACTACTATAGCATAAGTATAAGTTGTGTTTTTTCTTGCATGCAATATAATAGTTTGTCCCAGTTCCAGCAGACACTGCAAGACTAATGCTGCACACAACGTTCTTTCCTGCCTGTTAAATCTTTAATTCCCCAGAACCCCCATATCATACTCACTTTCATGCAGAACTGTTGAAAAACAGAAAGCTGAAGCATAATATTGATGACCTCATGATATGGTAGCCTAATAATCATTGAATATGCTTTGTGTGTATGCTGATGATAGTAAGAACAGCTGATTTCACACTGAAGTAATGCTTCAGCTTCCATCATCACTGATCCGCCTGGTGGATAGATAAACCATTGCAACTAGCTTCCACACATGGCACTAAGGGGCGTTACGATTCCCCATGTTCACCATGTTATCCAATGGGATCTCATACCAGTCACGGACTCTTCCAGGCCCAAGTACCAACCCGTCACAGACTCATTATGTCCCCATCAAGTAGGAACGGGAAGTTTTAAGAGGCTTCATCTGGAACAAGATACAAATCCCAGAGTTGCTCTGAAATCAGTGAACAAAGAAGAGCAGCAAAGACACTATAAAACTATGACATTAAAGCCATTTTTGTCATTCCACTCTCAAGAAACAGTTGTGACTGGGTGTAGAGATGAACTTTACTGTTGAAATTCACTGGGAATGTGGTTTGACTGTAATCTTTGTAACAAGGAGGGGTGGGCCAAGTAGTCGAAATGTTTCATTTCCCCCTTGTCGGCGCCAGAATAACTTGTCAATTGTTGGGATTGCATCAATTTACGCATTTATATTAAATAGTAACATAATCTGCACTGAAACATTGTTATAACCAGGCATTTTATTTAAGATTTTCAGTTATTTGGATTGTAGTTTGAGAAAATCTTATTTTTCAGCAGTTACTGTCATTTTAGTGCCACAGATTTCAACTGCATTTAAAGCACACTCAGGTTATTGAAGAACATGATTAACTGTTTTAAATAGCTTGTTTAAATACAATGTTTTTTAAACTAATGTTTAACCTCATAGATTAAACTGTGCTCAATGTGGACTGAGTTCCGGTTGTTTTCTTACTTTTAGTGTAGTTGAGTAACTTCAAACTTCTGTTTAAATGTTGTTGGGAACGTCCGTAGCACTATGTGATCTTTATTGAAATGTATTTGTATTTAGTATGTCAGGATATAACAGTACAACATAAGTACAAGAAACATACGATAGATACAACAGTAGGCTTCATGAAGGACAGAATGTACTATAGACTGTAAAGTTCAACTATGGGTCAGATTACAGTGGCCTCCCCACTCTTTGCACACTGTGATAGTCCATTGATGGCTTGTATCAACAGTCAAAACGGCAGTTCAATGTTGTAACACACACACACACACTCTCCAATTAAAGGGCATGCGTCTTACTAAATATGATTTTTTAGATAAATACTAGTGGCTTCATTGCTCAGTGTACCATGTGGCCTACATCCCTCCTTTGATCTCCGGAGCAGTACCCAGTGAATGTTCCATCGGTGGGTGAAATGGCTCATTGCCTCCCTTATCATCTCTATTCCTTTTACATTGTTATTATCTCTTTATGTCTGTATTCCACTCTCTGCCTCCCACCTATACTCTCCATCAATATCTTACAGCAAACCAGTCTGTGGCTTTTCAGATGTCTGCTGTCACTCGGCACAGTTCCTGGTCTCTCTCACAATCTCAGTACAGTTTGATTAGTGTTCTACCTTCAGCGAAATCATTTGATATACAAGGAATCCCTGGGCTAATGCATTGCAAATTCTCCTCAATAATGAATTGCGTGGGTAGGATCAAAGGCATGGATATGGAGCATACCTTGCAGAGGAATGGTGGAGACCCAGAGGTAGTGAAGGCACTAATGAACCTAAACTAGCAATCATGAGGGACCTGAGAATGTCAGATGTGCATGCTAAGGGACAGCATGTACTTGCAAATAGATTCATCCTTGCAACAGCACAGAACTGTATGATATCACACAAAATGATAAGGTGCACTGAGCAAAAAACTACACAGTCTGAAAGTATTAAGACATGTTTTCATTGCTTTGGATTTACTCATTGACCAAACTGAAGACAGTAAGTGTCTGGAACAAGCAAAAACAGGCTGTCCTACAAGTCTGACAAAGCATACCGGGGTTCATATACTTCTGCTGATATCTGTAGAAATAAGCCACACAATAATATGATTAAATTTTTTTCATGTTAATACTGAATTGTGAAAATACTTGCTGTCTCTTAAGCATGGTGAACTATGTTTATAGAATATTAAAATGTTACAATTTCTTTTAAATTAATTAATTAATTACTGTCTAAGATTCATTTTATTTGAATTGCATTGTACTGGAATACAGAGCAACACAACTGAGATGTACACATATAGTATAGTGTGGATGTAAATGTTCCATTATGATGAGCATGTCATTTTCTCGAAAGTTAATCCAATTTATGCAAAGAGATTACAGCCGTCCTACTTAAACCAACAATTGTGTTCTCTGCCTCTCTCACATGTTCCTATATCTACACATATATTTATGGATTTAACAGTATTCCCCTTGAATAGCACAGTTCCTTCTAGTATCTGGGCTTACACGATTATTACATTAGTTTACATCCCTGCTTCATGACAGTCCATAAACACAGATAATATTCTGAATACAGTCAAAGCACTTTACTTGCTCCATGCTTAGTGGTCATCCATTTCAATGCTGCAAGAAACATGGAACTTTTCATAAGCATGCTTATTATGTCAGACAGTGGTCTTAACATGCCTGCAGTCCTACGTAGCTTGATGGATAGAGAACACCACTGACACTACCACAGTAAAGATTTCCATATCTACAAGGACACCATCTTAGTACTTGCGATGCTGAAATATGATTTAAAGAATTCAGCAAAGCCTGGTCTTACATATATAAGAGGGTCTAACGGCTAGGCTTTGGATTATTTGCAACAATCTTGGTGAAAGTACCTGAGGTAAAGACAAGCTAGTGGTTTAATTAACAATTATAACTCATTATCAATATGTAATTAAATAATTAGCTGTTTGCCTCAACTGCATTTCCTGCAAAATGTAGCAACACCGGCAAAATAAGGAGGCTGTAATAGACAAACATCTCTGTCATCATCTCTGTAAGGTACAGAGCACATACACAAGCCAACATTTGCATACTTGAATGTACTATTATTACTATTACTGTTATTATTACTATCATGCAATCATATATGTTTAAATAAAAAAATAATGCACCCATGAATGCAAGCAATGATCTTTGTACGTGGTGGAAGCTATTGAAAGCCACAGCTATTTAGTTGCAATGTTACCATTGCTTGAGTCAGAAAGGAACATAAAAATGTCCCCTGGACTGTATCCCAGATGTTGAAAAAAATCATAATATGGGGGACAAGATGGCAGTGTCACCTGGTAGGAGCCCTGGGAGCTTCTCTTTGAAGTGTACCATTCTCAGTAAGACCCCCTAGGAATCTATACCTCCAGTAAGCCCAAGAACACGTTCAACAAACATTTGGGGAACCTACAGAAAGGGCTGTGAGATACGATGTGGACCTCATGCCACTAAAACTCTGACCCTGGCAGGCCAGCGAAGCTGAGGGACAGAAAATATTGTGCCGTAAAATATTTGTCAGAGGAAATCATTACAGAATAGTCCAAGAGAACAACCTCAAATAGTTTAAATAATCCAGTTATTGTCCAGCTATCACCAAATATTCATCACCTGATTTTGCCTGAAAGTAAAGCTCAGAACACATTACATATGAACTATAAAGAAAATTCTTCACTTTCTTTGGAGAAGTCTCAAATCTGGAGGCTCTGAGGCGGTATTTCCCCTCGTCCAGTACTAACTCAACTATTGGCCAAAAGCAGCTCACTGAAGATTGATTACACAGCAGCCCATGGAAGTGATGAATACCACTGCAAAAAGGTGGCTAACTTGAAAGTATACTGATAGGTGGTAGATTGAAAGAAAGCCTGGAAAAGAACAATGTAATCAGAAAACTAGAAAGCATGAAAAAAGGAAACAAAGAGTGTTGTTCAGACCTGATGGTGCTTCCAGGGGCAGCCTCGATAGTCCACATACAGTGCAGGTTGTGCTCATACGGAGCAGGGTAGCCTGGAGACAGGATACGACCAGAAGGCTCATCCTTGATGGAGCCTCCACACTCAGCTGGAGGGAGGAGAGAAGACAGACCAATGGGAGGATTAAAGAGGTGAACAATGAACAGAAGTGCAAGAATAAAATAAGTACAAGCTCATCGGCATTCTGAAAGTCAAATTAATAAAAGAATACAGCAAGGTTAGCATACTTAACATACCAGAAACTGCATCATCCCACTTCCAGTAAAGTGCATCACATCAGTTTCCTCTCATCATTATTAATTATTGACATAGCAGTCGTATGCTCAAATGTGATGTGCTTCATCATCTTGTTTGCAATTTGAATGATGGGAGGGAGAGCAGCCAACTCAATATACTCTATGTGGATCTCTTTGGCTCAGCGAAAGCAATCCACCATCCCAACCAATGATCTCATCCTGTTGCCTTTGAAAGTTGATGGATTTGGTGATTGAACAACATTCAATATATTAGTCTAAAGTTCTGGGAAACTTATGAAGACAACATTTTGACTGATATGGCAAGATATTTTGGTATATGTCAAGGTATCAATCATACGAAAAAGCATACAGTGTGTGTTTACCATACAGCCAATCTAAGCACCTACTGGGATACCAAGAGAGTGGATGACTCTTGAATAACTTGTTCATCAGAGGAATCTCACTGAATCCACTTTCAGGGATTTGCAACGTTGGTAGTAGTAGCAGTAATAGCAGGCCATAGTAGTCGTAGTAGTAGTATCATATCACAGTTCAACAAGCCCATCCCCCCAGAGTACAGAACACAGACTCAACATAAGCCCAGTCTCTCAAAACCTTGACAACAACACAAACACACATCAGTGGAACTATAAAGCAAAACCAAAGGCCAAAACATTTTGTCAAAAACAGAGAATGAATAATGAATTGCCACCAGAAACGTACTGTGACTGAAAAGCAATTTTCAAACCCCCACCCCCCTTTCAATTACCAACCCCCTACCCTAATCAAAAAAAAATAAAAACATAAAAAAATCCAACAAGATCAGACTTGAAGTGTTTTTGTTCACATTTTTTAAGGTCATCTCAGTTGACAAGACAAGGGTTAAAAGTGTTCTTGTTTCTTTTCCTTCCCCTGAGAGGAAAATGGAACCTTCAAATGGAAGGGAAAAAACAGAGCGTGGCTGGCGAGAAGGAAGTAAGGATCTTATTTAACACAATCGGCAAACACACATAGAGGGAAACAGAGACCCTTATTATTTAACTGTT
>CAEMYA010002140.1:6430366-6477224 GCA_903131615.1 Diplodus sargus | reverse complement strand
ATATATATATATATATATATATATATACAATGTTTCCCCTATATGCACGTAGCAGCGACAGACCGCCACTGCTGAAATATGACCGTCACTGCTGATTTTTTAACTTGACGAGGAGAGAGGAGAGGTGGAGAGTGGGCTCAGTCTTGCCAGTCTTGAAACTAACATTATATCATTTTGCTCTATGGACGCTTCATATCCAGGTCAATCACACACCTGTTTGAAACAATTTTATTTACGAAAATAAATCACTAACCACAGTGGGCCACCTATAGAGACTATGAAGCCTGTTAGGCTATTTCTTGCGGCTGTTAGAATAATGAACTGTCATATAAACATTTTGGCTGCCAGTATCTGTGGTTCTATTGTCATATTATCTTGGTTGCTTGGCAACTATCATTGTCTCTGTCAAAGAAACTTTGCAAGTGGTCTCCTTCACTACATACATATTATCCAGATATACCGTTACCGGTTGATGCAGGTGATGCGCTGAGCTAAACTCCGCTCTCATAACTCTCTCAGCATACACCAAAACGGAGGTAATGTTAGCATCAGGTTTTGAGAAGGTGCTTTCCAGATGCATCCCCATTGCTGTGTGGCGTCAGATAACTGATTCTCTGTGAAGTCGGGGTAGATGGATTTGTGCCGAGTTCACAAGTAAGGACTCCGACTTTGAGTGGCGCTCCAGTGTACTTTTTCTAGTAGGAGGTCGGAAAATTCCTACCGTCTCGAACGCAGCGCTACTATGCGTGAGGGCTACTGTGACGCATGAGGCTGTCAATCTCAAGTTACTGACAGATTACTTCAGAGAGATATTAACGTAAGCCTACATATTACTTGGATAGGATTCCCTTAAATAAACGTGATAAATGTAAGTTATTTCATCATCGAAAATGTCATTACATTTAAGTAAAGGACAACTTCTACTCCCCGCAGCTTTTAAACAGCCTTACTGTGACGGGTCAGACAGGGCAACATGCATAACGAAAGGAGTGGGTACAAGATATGCAGCCTCTTTGCCGTGGTGGAGGGTGCAGGGTTTCGTTGTATGATTAAAATAAAATCCCTCCCGCAAACACTTCAGCAACACGGTAATTTCCGCACTTTATGAAGACACCCGACGAGGAATTGTTAGAGAGTTGACAGCCTATGCAGCGCTTACTAGTGATGGATGGACCTCAAGGGCTACTGAAAGTTTCCTGACTGTGGCTGCCCATTACATTACACTAGTGACAGTGAATAACTATTTGTTCTTAGCATTTGTTAAAGATAACTATCTTTGCCAAATAAGTGAAAAGCATGTTGGAACTAGCAATATCACCTCTCTTGCAATGCCAGAATCTTACCTACTTTTAACCTAAGACTGTCACAATGATGTATCAAATGTCTGACTGCCTTATTCTTTCAGTTTTAATCTGACTATACAAGACATAACTGATTTTCCTAACGATCAGCGTATACCGAACCGAACCAAAAACTGTGACCACAAAACCCTGATATAAACCGAACCGTGGATTTCGTGAACCGTTCCACTCACCTCTACTGCTACAACTCCTTCTTAGGGGAAACAGTGATCAGTACGTATATATATATATATATATATATATATATATATATATATATATATATATACACACACCACACACACACACACACACACACACACACACACACACACACACACTACCATGACCTGGATGACTGAAGACCTTCATCAATATATACACTTGCTTTGGTGATAAAACTTTGGTCTCCCACGCCAATACTGCCCCTTTTAATTGACTTGGAAACAGAGCATCAGACAGGGACGGGCTGCATTTTCTACAAACATAATGTCAGCTTCCATTTGACAAACATGCCTTTCCTTATGTTTGCAAATAAATCGTCCCTCTGTCTCCCTCCTTCACATTCTCCACAGCCCTCATGCATTATGCATTTAAACTGCAATAATCACCAGCCCTGGCCTCCGATCATTTTTGCTGCCAAAGCACAAACACACAAACCAACACACATGCACACATGCACACAAACAGTGTTTGTGTAAATAGAGTATATGCTTAGTTCCCTAAAACATATTGATATTTTTGCTTTTACTGTCTTGAAGGGAGATGGAAAATGTAAAGGAATAAAAAAACAAAGTATGAGCACATTAATCTGCGTAGTCTGAGGCTTTAGTCTCTCTTCAAGTTTGTTCCCTCTGTTGTGCTTTTCTTGTTGGAAGAAACTTACTGTTTCATCTGAAAAGAGAAGTCTTTGCATATGTATGTATATGTCTTCACATACATCTTTCTTTAAAACAACTCAGGTTCTGCCTCTCTTTTTGTCTCCCTCTCTCCCTTGAGGTAGTTTAAATCTTCCTTTCTACAAAAAGGATCAGCTATAAACATTCTCAGCCAGTTAGACATTAATATGCATAAATGTGGTTAGTTATAAAACAAGGACAGTTATTTATGATTATACACATTGGCCATTGTTATACACAGTCATATCAAGTGTCCATAAAATACGGAGCAGCTCAGGCATTCAACCTTGCAACTTACGTCTTCACTGACTTTGATGATGTGAACTCTCCCTAGTATATTCAACTCCATTTCATTCTTCTTCCTCCCTCTGCTCGCCATACCCATCTCATCTGTGTTCAGTGTGTCCCCGCTACTAGAAAATAATCCCACCATTACAAACAGAAGCAGTCCCTCCCAAATTCACTCTGGCTTTTAGGCTATCATCTGCAGTAAAAGGGGCAAGGGAGGACAAACGTGTTCAGAGATATACAGTATGCTGAACGTTTTTTGTACCTAGACATGAAATTACCTGTCAGTTTGGGTTAAAATGGCAGCCTAGCAATATTATTCTAATCACCTTGGCTGATGTCAAAGAACACCATCCTGCCTGTTTTTCCTCACTGAGCTCCTGGCTGGTGTGTGAGACACACTCAAAATGACGCCCAAGAGAAGATCCCATAAACTGCTTTGGGTTTGTTATCATGACACCATAGGCGGTATGTGTGTGTATGTATGTAACACATTATTATTTTCAAAATTGGTGCACTACTATGATTGTGTCAACTGGTAACAAGTGATAAGTGAACTGTCTGTGAACTCCACAAATAATATCTGAAAGTCTCACCATTTCACACATCCAGGGGTTAAAAACCTGCCTATATTGTACGCTTGCTCTGTTAGTGATGTGAGGAGACTCTTATTTTATGTGAAAAGGGGGACTTTGCAACCTTGATGCAATAGGAATATGTGGAGCTAAATAGGGAACAGTCATTTTCAATGAGATAATGCAATGAATGAGGTGCTGGGAAAGCAACCAAATGGATGCCCAAAATAGCAGAGCTAAAACCAGAGGGCTTTTTGGAAACATGCGCCGGCATATTCACATTGTTATTAGGATGAGGAATGAGATCAGACATTGTTGTTCAGCTAAAATAAACTATAACTGGTTAGGATTAGCAGCGTGCCAAACAGTAAAGCAATAACCCATGTAATATAACGTAATACTACACACAACTACTATAATGCAACCTGACATTTTAGTGGAATTTAACAAAGCAAAAAGTGATCAATTGTAATGTGAAGAAAGGTAATAAGAAACCATTATGCCAGCACAAAAAACAACATCACAAAAGGCAACATCCCCTTTACTACATTTGTTTTATTTTCAAATATAAAAGTTCTTCGTAGCTGCTTTAAGCAAAACATCTTAGAGCTTTTACAGCACGATGTTAATTTAGGGATGCACAGTATAGATTTTTTTCAGCTGACAGGAAAATCAATAATTACCCGCTTCTCATGGCAGATATTGATAAGATAACCAGTAATTGAAGATTTTTGTATTTGAAAAAGCAGTTCCTGACTCATAGGTTTATTCACACCTGAGGGTAAGAAAGACTAAGATTTAGTGAGCAAAGATGGATGAACTAATCAGCAGAATCAACATTATTTTGACTAATAAAGTAAACTGCTCCCAACAGCAATGATACACTTGATCTCCAACTACTTCATCTGACTCACCGACACAGAGTGGGAGGGGGCTGTCCCACGCTCTCCTCTCCCCCCTCAAGCAGGTGAGCACCTCGGGGCCTTTCAGGGTGTAGCCTGGGTCACAGCTGTACGACACAGTGCTCCCTGCAAAATGACCCTTGTCTTCACGCTTGTAGCCAAACTGGGGAACACCTGGATCCTCGCATTTCACCAGCTCAAAACCTTGACGAGAGAGACGGAGGGTTTAAGTACAAGGATTAGGGTATTGAAGAGATGACCATCAATGGGATTTTTATGTGATGGTGGCCAGGACGTGCGGTTGGACAATGAGATACAAGAAAACAATCTCTACTAAAATGTAAATGTTGAATGTAAAGAAATGTGTGTGTCTGTGCATGTGTTTGTGTGAAAGACTTGTTACTCACTAATGAAGTGCAGTTCAAAGCCTTTGCTGGTGTTATCTGCATTGCTGATAAACTCCAGCCACATGGAGCTGGAGGTGGAGTTCAGGGTTGCGTCTAGCAGCTCACTGCCTGTAAACACCCCCAGCAGACGAGCCTTATTACTGCTGCCATCAAAGACCTGAAAGGGACAGAGGGAGAGTGGGAGGAAGCGTCTGAATTAAGATGATCTGCACACACAGATATGCTAAAGAGGGGCACACACACACAAAGGGAGGGTATCACTCCCCCCACCCCCTCACTTTGAGCACGTCATCCTCCTCCAGCCTGAAGTCCCGCGCTCGTAGCTGGATGCCTTTGCCGGGTTGCGTCTGGATGGAGTAGATGCACTCGTGGTTGTTGCCGTAGTAACCGGGGTAGTTGGGTGAGAGCAGCACCCCTTGCATGCCAGTCACGGATGAGCCGCATTCAGCTAGAGAAAAAGAGAGGGAGCAGAGGGACAGACCGAGAGAGAGAGCGAGAGAGAGAGAGGAAAGGAGAAAGTGGTGGTGTGGGAGAGAGCAGAGGACATGTCAATCGCTATATGCTTGAAACTCAGAGTGTATTTATTCATGCTGTCATGCACAGGGAGATGGGAGAGGTGATGAGGAGAGGAATATGGCCAGTGACTATACCTGAATGTTGAGGTGCACATCATCATAATCGCAATGCAATCTGAATATGATTAACAGTCATTTCAGCTCCATTTGAAAATGCCCTTTTCTGAATCATGTCAGGGAAAAAGTAAAAAAGGGGACCAAGTTTTTTTTATTTTAGAAAAATAGCTGCCAGAATTCAAATGACCACAAATGTAACCTGAATTTTTACCTCACAAATGCAGTGAGGAGCGATGAGATGAGGCAATGGGACTGTCTGCAAGGTATATGGATAAGTATCACTTCTTTTAAAACAAGGCTCAATACGATTGCCAGAGGGTTGGAAAATAACAAAATGTGTCATCACTGTCAACCTTTAAAGATGCGGCTTCATCTAGAGGCAAAAACATCCAAGAAACTAAAAACTAGCATTTTTATTTTCACGGATAAATATGCAGTGAGAACAGGAGCAAACGAGGCTGTCAGGTTAATGCTAACAAGGTTTTATAAGGAAATCACTTGCTGCTACTGCTACTGCATATATGCCTTAACACTCAAAACAAGCAATCGGGTAGTATTTATTGGTGTAGATAAAGAAAATAAATGTGGCTTCACCAGATTGTGTTCATCAAACTATAATTAATGGTTTCCAATAGCGTGTCAACATGTTAAATTTAAAAGTACCTGCAGTTCACAGTTTTTTCCAACATGCAATTAATTTCAGCAGTTCTTTAGATATACTGAAAAGAGCCACTGTAAGGATAAACACCATCATTGTCATGGTCTGGGTTTTATTCATCATTAGGACTATTAGGATACATGCGTTTTCATATCAACACACTAATGCAGCTCTCAAGGTTTGGTGCATCGTAGAACCAACACACTAACCTAAATCTTTGCAGTGTGACTCGTCATGTTTCCCAGGCATTAACAATGAGCAACATCAATAATTAACATATTTCAGCCTTTTAATGTCATCCTCATTAAGGCTGCTGCTCTATATAATTTGGACAAAGTCAAAAAGGCTGTTTCTGGGAAACTGTCCAATGTAGAGACAAAACGTGGGCGGATGGAGAGATTAAAATTCGGAGAATTGCCTTGTTTTTCCAATGTGACTGACAGTTCTTCTTAATGAGTGGGTTAGTGTGAAAAGACTAATGTGGTAACATGGCATTGTAAGGGGGGTGGTGGGGGAGTGACAAAAGCCAAAATAAAGCATGTGACCACCTACCAACACACCTTGGCAGAGGGGAGCTCCACACCCGCCTCCTGCCCCCTAAGCAGATCACCCTCGCTGGACCCTCCAGTCGGTAGCCCGGAAAACAGGAGAATATGAGGGCATCGCCAACTCCATACTGCAGGCCTTTCCTGGTACTGTAGGGTGGGATTCCAGGATCCTCGCATGGCTCCAAATCATACTCTAGTAAACAGAGAGAGAACAAAAAAAGAGGCATTTAGAGATGTATTATTCTTTTTTTCCTAAAAGATTGCATCCTAGTCCAGTATCATGTCTTATGATGCTTGGATGTGAGAAAGTATAAATTGAATTGATTAAGAATCTGCCATGCTTTAAAAGATTGACATGTATTTTTCCACAGATAAACAGGATTCAAATTCAAATTCAAATTCAAATTCAAATTCAGAAAACATGATGTGCATCCACGTAACACAGCTTAACATTTAAGCTTTTGTTTTAAATCCTCTGGCAAAGTTAAGCATGTTTTGACGAAGGTGGCATTTGGTGCTTCAAACTGTTTGTTTTTTTACATTCTTTAAACTATGTTTTGGTGTTCAAATCAATTGAAATCTGTGAGAGCCAAATGAGGTGAAATGATGCTCTCACTAGGTAGGGGGGCCATCTGTGCTCTATCCTAATTGATTCATTTAAAATTAATCAATTCTCTTGATGTCAACCATTTCATAAATAACTCTCAAGTGGTTGTAATTATATATTTCTAGGCCACATACTTAAATTATTATTTGCTTCTTGCCTAAGGTGGCCTTCTAACTAGGCATGGCAGTTTGTGTCAATAACCCATCGAAACAGACTCTTGTTATTAAAAGGTCACGGCAAGTCTCTGATCCATACTCAAGAGCCTGAGGCGTCCACTCTCAACACGAACCGTAAGTGCTTAAATGTGTAACCTTTCATTTATTTTTCCCCAACCTGTCGCTCTTAGTCTCCGCAGAATGATTAGTCTGACTCAGTACTGTGAGCAGCACTCTCAGCCATCCTCCTTTTTGGGTCTCAGTAGTTTGAATGACATAATCCATTCTTACCTGAGAAGGTTATGTTGAATCCCTCATAGGAAACAGAGAAGTCAGAGAGGAAGCGTATCTGAGCTGTGTAGTTTCCAAACAGGCCTGCACTTAGAGGTGGTGGCAGTGTGGAGCCCGTCAGTCTCCATAGGGGTTGAGAGAAGCTGCCATTCTCTGTTACCAACAAATGGTCATGAGGGCTCTCAAGATGGAAGGTATGGAAGGTGAACTGGACACCTAAACAAGAAAGGAAGAAAGATCCATAACTAAAATGAGCTGCTGTTACAGCTTTTTGCTGTTGCTCTCTTTACCAATATATGTTATTTTGTATCAAAGTTTATTTGTCAAAACAATTGTACTTCTAGACAATCTTAGATTAATAAAACTTGTCCAGCTCAACTGTCCCTTACTTGATATAAGTTGACAACATGTGTCTGATGTCAGAAGAAACTGCTATATACACGGAGGCATTCATACCAGCCAAGTAACATTAGAGTCACTCAGCTTTAAACAGTATGTCCTACGTCACACTGAATCATCACAGCACCAGACAGGAGGCAGACAATGTGTGTTACTCTAGGTCAAGTCCCTTCCATTATCAGGGGAGTCTGGAATTTCTCCAAGACCCATCCTCTTTGTAGCTCCGGACACCATGGAGCCTCTAAACATAAAGCATGCCAAGTGCAAAGGCTCTAAGGCCTCTCAGGGCAACCACCACGTCAAAGCACAAAGTAGACATTAAATGGAGGACAATATATCACAATATATCTGTAAATCTGTGCCACAGTTTTATACACGGAGAACAAAACACTTTCCAATGGTTCAACCCGACTAGAATATTAGAAACTAGAAGATAAGCATTAAGATCTGTTAACATTTAAATTATAACAGCTTTTCATGAAACTTCTAAATTGAAATAGCAGGCTAGTGTAGTCTACATATATATATATATATATATATATATATATATATATATATATATATATATATATATATTTCTCGAGTGTAAAACAAGGGTGCTTGGGAGAAAATACACTTATAACAGCATTCTCCCCTGTCATGCACTTTAATCCTCAATTAAAACAAACTATTTCAAATGTACACTATGTAGCACTATGTCTTTGTCTGAATTACACAGTTTTAATAGGGTAACTATATTACTATGTAAAAATAGTAGTATGAAGCCTATTGTGGCTCCAGAGGGAGGTGCATGTAATATGATGAACTGCCTCAGCAGGCCACTCAGTGGCTTAGTTGAATTGTGGGTAATGTAAGCACCGGGGTCTGAAAAGGAAGAAGAATGCATGGAATAGAAGAGCTGATATATTTTGATAATTTGTTTGTGAACTGTTCATAATGAGTCCAAAAGTGAAAAGGAGTGCAATGCTCAGCCAGTAGACTGCTTTTCAAAATTTAGCGACTTCTCACAAATTTGCAAACTTATAAGATGCAAAAATGTGTGAGAAGGGTTAGGGTTAGGCTAATTAGCCACACCCCACACATCTAATGTACAAAATTGTTGCCATGCCCCTAATTATCACTAGTGAAGCAAATAAGAAAAACATAAATATAACAGCTGATTCTGATTATTGAAGAAAATATATCCTTGCAATATGGAAATTGCAACAGATAAAAAAAAATCACATGACAATATCTGATATTCAGTGGAAGCAAGCTAAAGTCTTTGTGTTCATGTGAAACACAGTATTCTAAGTCTCATAATCCCTGCTGAATCAATTCTTTGTTTTCCTCCCCTACTACTTATGAAATATATTACAACCATGCTGAGAGAGCATCCACAAATAAGGCTGTGTCAATTTAATGTAAGCGCTCTACCAAAGGTGATATGAGTGGAGAGTCTTCCCATGGCGCTGTAGCCCTAGGCCAGCCTCTCAGCACTCCAGACTAACAGGGGCAGCTTGTTCGGCAAAATAAAAAGGCCACTCAGTGGGTGGGAATGACATTGTAAGGGAAATTGAATATGACTGCTGCATGTGTTGACGCTGAATTTCTCTGCTAACCTTTGCCATGGGAGGTCTCGATTATCCATGTGCAGTTCAGGTTGTGCGGGTAAAAGTCTGGGAAGCCAGGTGACAGGATGGTGCCAAAGTTGCCCTGGATGTAGCCTCCACACAATGCTGGCGACATCAAAGAATTGAGAGGAGAGTGAAGAGGCAAAATGAGAGAGGGCATAACAAAGTTGATGAAGACAGAAATAAAATTTCCCCCCAAAATAGCAAAACCTGTCTGTGCATTTACAATGTCGTAAAATGCATTTTACAAAAGGTGCCCTTCAAGACAGCATAAAAAGGACAGAGTGGTATCATCAATATCATTACAGAGTGGGCAAAAATCAATACTGCCCTTAAATATAAAAGCATTTACAGATGAGAGAACAGGCAAACATCAAAGGGTAACGTCACCCCCGTACATATAAAACATTGATGATGAAATGAGGCAGAAACTTTTAAAGTCTAAAATAAAAGTCGTTGAAAGAAACATTATTATCTTGAATGGATTTTATAATAACTCAGGAATATATAGTATTCTAAATGTGATGCAATATGAAGAAAAGTGCTCAATACGATTTCTCATGTTTCTTCTGGAGCAACATGCAACAATGAATTTAGCTTTAATCCCATTTATGAAGAGGAAGAAATCTGGCAGGGGACTATTCATTTCTAGGTCAATATTATGGAACGTACCATCACAGCTAGGCAGGGGGCGGCTCCACTGAAAATTGGGTTCACATTCTAATGGCTCTGTGTCACTAAGGGTATACCCTGCCTCACAGCTAAATGTCACCAAAGCTCCCACATAGAAGTCATTGCCATGCCGCTGTCCGTTGACAGGTATACCAGGATCCACGCAGTGATCAGACTGTAACTGCAGGGCTGGAGAGGACAAAAAACATGCATGATCAAAGACAGAATGACACATATAGAGTAAATCTCTGCCTGCAGTGTAATTAGGATTATATTCTGTTTTCAATAGGTTAAGCAGAGGTCAAGAAATGTTGAAAGGTGGTTTGTTTTCTCAAAGCAATCCTGATAAATCATTTACTTTAAAATGCTTTTTCAACAGGAATGAACCAATAAATCAAAGTTGCTGCACTTTCTTCCGCTCTACCTTGCATAGTTTCTGCCTAAGTAGTGCTCATAGTGACTTATTGAAGCTTTGCCGAGATTTACCACAGAGAAAGCACAACAGGTTCCCAGTGTGAGCCACACAGGTAGAAACGAGGATGAGGGCTGTTTTAAGGTTTGGATTTACAGCATGAGTGAAGACTGTTGTGTGGGAAATGTCTCTGTGTGTGCGCGCGTGTGTGTCTGACAGTGTCTATGGATTGAAGAGTGAGAATGTGTGTCAAGGCAGGGATATCTGACAGAATAATCTCAGCCCGTTTACTTTCTAATTATAGGTGTTCTAATAAGAATGTCTTCATGCTGAAATTGAGAGCCTGCAGAGATTTTATTTACAACTAAGACTGAAAGGCTCTTACTAGTCCAGTGAACAGGGCTTATGGCTGTTGTCTCTTGACTTTGTCCATTTATATTGCTATACATTCATTTCTATTAGGTTCTGTGAAGCATTGGTGAATAATAGGGGTGTCCCGATCAGGTTTTTTTTACCCCGATTCTGAGTCCTTTAATATTTACTATCTGCCGATACTGAGTCCCGATCCAATACTCAGCCTTAACATATATTTTCCTGGATAATACAGCTGCATTAAGAAAAAAAGTACCTGCATACCTTAATAGTTTTTATTTTTATTTTGTTGAAACAAAGTATATACTTTCATACGACTCTGTCCTATTTTGCATTTGCTATTGCAACATTGGCCTCCACCTTCATTCTGTTAGCAGGTGAGTCTGTGACGCTGCGTTGTGACAGCAGACACTCGTGTACAACCAGCTGACGTGTGTGAGACGCAGCCCACGCTTGGCAGCTTGGTATCATCCACTGTTTTTTTCCTATTGCTGTCATTGTCATGTAAAATGATGTGGACGCGTTGCTTGTCTATTTCACATACGTTAAGCATCTCCTTGATTGCCTGTTTTACATGCTGTGCTGTATGAGACCGACGAAACAAGTGCACATACGGCACGTTGTAACTCAAAAGTGGAGTCAATGTAATGTAATGCCGAGATGGCAGGGCATACCGGGGATTCAAAAACTCTGGGTGAGGAAGACCCTGTTCCTCTACCACAGAGATGAGCCGGTAATCCAGAGCGATTAATCTAATTACCTTCTCTGTAATATTTTTGGCCACGTCGCTGTCTTGAGGATATTTCTCTGTCCTTTTGAAAATATCTGCGAGTGTTTGTTGCTTCGGTGTCTTTGCCTGTATTGCTTGTGTGAATGCATTGTATTCTTTGAGTGTTTGTTTCATATTTGCCGTATGTTTGGTATTAAATGCAGCTCTTTTGTTACCCCCCCGCGAAACAGTTGTATTGCAGATGTTACATGTCGCTGGACTACTTTAGCTTTCTAATTGAAGTTATTTCCACACCGCAGACATTCTATCCACAGATTTGCCAGAGTAACATTACACACGTGTCTGCGTTCTGCCAAAAATTGTGCTTGGACGTAAAAAATGAAAATTAAATCGGGCTTGGGTCCACGTTCAAAATTCAACCAGTATTGTCACTGCAGTAAAGTGATGTCGGGCGGTCTGACTCTGTACCACCACATAACGGTGGTAAATACTAAGCTGTTATTTTTCCCATTTGTTTTGAAATATTTTAGATCTGATAAAATATAATGAGAAAAAATATACATATATATATCTGATCCCTGATTGGGGTGTAAGGTCCAATTCGGATTGAGTCTGAAACCACGTGATCGCCGCCGATTTCCGATCACATGATCGGATCGGGACATCCCTAGTGAATAATGCCTTCCTCTACAGTGCATCTATCCTGTAACCTAGTGTGACATTTGACTGCTCACAGGCATTAAGCTCTTACTTTCGTAACGTATGCGGAAGCCGATGTCAGAGTGGCTCTTGTCAGTAGAGAAGAGAAGAAACAGGAAGTTGGAGGTGCTGATGAGGAACTGGGGAACCTGGGTGCCCTGGTAACTTCCAATTAGAGGTGACGAGGGAAAACGTCCATCACGAACCTCAAGCACATCGTAGTTGACCTCTGTGCGGAACCTGAGAATACAGTTATAAATTGGATAAAGGATTTCTATGCTTTACAAAAAAAAGACACAAAATAAGACATGCTGGTAAAAAAACTAATGAAAACATTAAGTCCTTACATGAAAGTGTTAGTATAAAATATGTGCTTTGTTATCTTGTCTGAGTCTCGTGGATACATCTCAGGTTGGGTTAACAGAATGGCTAATGCAAGGCTGGACTACCAACCAGACAAACTGAAAAACTGCCTTGAGGGCACACGCTACTTGTATTATATCATTTGTATTCTTCGGAAATTTGTCTGGGAATAAGCTCCACTCATGAGAGGGGCACTGTGTCAAAATGTACATGTTGCCTTACTTCAAAATAAATATATATAAGGGATCAGCTAATAATCAGACCGACTAAAAGGAAATATAAAGTTTCCCCAAAACATGTTCTATAATTTTAGTCATTTGGTCTCAATTAAAATGCAAAAAGTTGGATTCCATGCAAACTGAATAGAAAGAATACTGATGCTTAAAAGAAGCTCATTCAGAGGGATATCAATTCTAACAAGATGTTGACATTATTGGGGAGCTTCTGGTCAGTTCTGAATGTTCTGCTTTCAACCAACATTTTTGAAAACAGGAGGAAAACAGCAATGTTCTGTCACTTCAGATTTTCATATGGTGAGTTTTAGAAAACGGCGTGCTTTGGTGAGTGCATCTGTCGTGCATTTTTTTGTGTTTGTGATTGTGCGTGCGCACGTGCTATCTGTGTGTTTCTGTCTTTGTTGCCAGAGCCACTTCATCTTCAAAGCCATGAATAAATGGTTTCAGAACCGTGTCATCTAAATGAAGCGGCAGTTTGTGATATTTTATTGATGCAACATAAAAATTAAAGAGCAACAAACATTTATGTTGTATTCATTTTGCATGCCGTGCCATTGTGGCAGAGACGGGGATGAGATGGGCTCACAAGGATGAGCCTCAGTGAAACTCTAATGTAGTATTTGATCCTACAACTGTATGTTCTATCTCTCAAACATCAGGACAAATTACCTGCTCCCCCATCTCTCTGGTTCCCCTTGACGGAGCATCTCCACTTACATACGCATGTACGTTCACAAACTCGCCGGTCTAGTTCAGCTTCTTTGTGTGCATCTGTGTGTATGAACTGTAAGGATATCTCTGCATGTACATGATGAGGGTATCACATGAAAGGATCAAATGAGCACTAATGAGCATTGCTTAATAAAACATAGTGTTAGCTTAGTAGGGGCTTCATGTTGATGTGTGTTAGATCTACTGCATTACCACCGGAAAGGAGTGGCAGGAAGAGATTATAAACGATGATAGAAAGCAGAGAGAAAAATGTGAGCACGTGTGGAAATTGTGACAAGGTAAAAGCCTGAAAAATACGAGCTTGCTTCGAGGAAAAAAGAGAAAAAAAACGGTGATGCGACTGCCATCTGGGTGACTCACTTGTCGAAGATGATCTTGATGGGGTAGCCTGGAGGAGCCTCAATGATCCATTCACAGTTAAGGGCCTCCTTATAGAGTTCTGGCCAGCCAGGGGAGAGGATGATCCCACTGGGAGCCTTCAGATCCCCTCCACATGGGGCTAACGGAGGGAGTGAGAAGATGGTGAGACAGAGCGAACAGATAGGGATTGAATTATGCATGTCTTTCCCAGCTGATGTATGACAATGTCCAGAGATGATCTCATGCATCTGCCAGGGCTCATCCCATTTCTTTTACTGCCAGGATCTAACTAATGTAAATTGGTGACAGCTCACTTCAAGGTTAACCATTTCTCCCAGCAACATACCTGTTATTGCACGTGTGTCTGTGTCATGTGTTACACAATGATGTGTATGTTTCCTCCTCTCTGTTGTTGTCTTTAAATCTGTCATCAAACCCCTCCTATAAAGGTTCTGCTGTCATCTCCATCAAACTGAGAAAATGGAACATCTTTGATCGCTAGCACAGAAGACACTTGAGCACATCAACCCCTGTCCCATACCCTCAGCTTTGTTACTGCTCACTTTGCTGCGTGTCTCTTTAACTGCCTATCCTTAACCAGAACACACAGGCACAGTTGAGGGCTTAGTTACAGTGCCAGCTCCTCGCTCCCTTTGAAGTGGAATGATTTAATCAGCCAACTCAGCATACTGAAGGACATCTATAAAACGCATTACGCTACAAACGCAGGGGTATGATAGATGGTCTCAGAGGAATACAAAGCTGCTGTGGCACACAGGGGGAAGTGACATGTTTTAATAATGGCTTCTCCTTTGCGTTTCATGAATAGTGCACCCGGTGAGGCCCCTTAGAGTACTAAGCCAGGTCTGAGCGTGATGTGACACTCTGTTGGTGTCCAAGAACCACAGCTGGTTAACACCTTAATTGGCTTTATCTTAGCATTGTCAGCTATATTGGCCTTTTCTGGTTTGATGGAAATAGTTTATTGAATATTGAGTTGAGGGGGGTAAAGGAATGGTTCAGCAGTCTTTGTGTAAGCACATCGAGTCTGCAGAATTAGATGATTAGGAAAACAAAGCTTTTCTGTAAACACAAGCAATCTTTATTCAGATCTTAGTGATCCCTGACATTTACATTTATGACAATATTGATTAGACTGATTTCTGGTCTTCCCATTAATAAACATCAATCTGTTCAGTACTTTACAATCGTGAGATGCAGGGATGCTGAATTTACTAGCTAGGGTGAGTGTTAAAACAAACATATTCCCATTTCATCTGTTTATAGCAGTTGTGTATGAGGTGTTAGACCATGCAACAAATGCTTTGAGAAGGGGGAATATGCACACCTTCCTTCTAATGACTTAAATCCTCTGCATATTTACTCTGGTGATGTCTGGATTTTTCTGATCCACAGCTAGATGTGCCAGCATAAACATACCTGCCTGCTGTGTGATATTGGATCAGAATCATTAAGAAATCCCACTCATTTTGTTAAAAAGATAATTCATGCACCCATATTTGTCCCCAGCAAGAGGCTTCACCTCATGCCAGCTGATGAAACAACATTTGTCGGAGGTTTTAGCTAAGACAGTTTGGATAACAGAGAGTCGTCTGACATGAAGTGGAACCACTTCATTATACAAACCTTCACAGCGGGGAACTGCGTTATCCCACACCACGTTGCCATCCTTGAGAATGCAAGAGATGGTCTGCGAGCCGTGGGTCTTAACAAAACCCTCCTCACACAGGAATGAGATGGAACTGCCCAGTTGAAGGCTCTCCCCAAATCGCTTCCCATTCACTGGCACACCCGGATCTGGGCACTCATTGTGGCGAAATGCTATTGAAATTGCAGAGAGGAGGCAAGGTTAGTGAAGGAGAAGACATAGGTGTGAAGTGATATTGTTCACTAAGTCACTTTACATAAAATCACAAAATGTAATCCTTAAAAAAAGAAAGAAAACCTTTTTGTTGCTTCTTAAAGGAAATGAGGAAACAAAGTGTCATCTTGTTGAAAAAAACAAGAAAAATAAAAGATCACCCATAATTCTTTCATTAATCCTTGTCACATGTCATATTATCTGTGCAAAGATTCTAACTTCCATGGAGCTACTAAAATAATTACCAAAGTTTCTTGACAAACTTTTCGCAACCTAACGTCAGCGTTTAGCAATGCCAGCATTTAACGAGAAGAAATTTGTTTCACTTAGTGAGTCACATTGATTCTCCCTGCTGCAGTGATTCCAGAGGGTGGGAAACCACACCGTATGCAGATCATCAGCGCCAGATGACACCGCTGAACGATAGGTGGAGTAAACAAACAGGGATAATTGTTTTCACACATCCTGAAAACTGTATCTATCTGGTTTCTCAAAGAAACTTCAAGCAGGAACCAGTTAGAAAGGCCACATATAAAACACAGTCACACAAGAGGCATAACCCTGGAACAAGAAGTGTAAACAAATACATCACCTGCGCCCATATCTCTCTCACTTACACTCTTGCACTCACTCTTGTACACACACATGCGGGTTGGTGACACATGTAGGTGTTGATAAATCCCTCTTCTGTATCCATTGGACCTAAACAGAGCGCCAGCCACACCTCATCCATCACGATCATCTTATTTATTAGGGTGCCAAAAATCCCCTCAATACATTTTGGCATGTCCTTAATTAACATGAATGATGGAAGTTGTCCGCTCTGCCCCACAACCCCCTTAAAAAACACTGCAGTTGGATGACACTGTTTTCAGGAACTAACCGTCATCTTCAATTAACTGCTACTGACATTCATTCACCACGCTGCATTGGTTATTTATTTATTCATCTAACTTGCTAATTAATGCATTAGTTGCCATGTGTTGTCCACATTGCAGCTTCACAGAGGCACCTGGGCAGGGCTGATGGCATGTCTGCAAATGAGCTAGAATCAGGGCTCAAAGGCATTATGGGTAAGCTGAAATATGTTATATTCTAGCTGCCGCAGAAACAGTCTTGAGAACTATGTAGAATCAGGACATTTTCATTTTAGGTGCCAGCTGTTGTAGAAGTCTGGTTTGAAGGTCACAAAAAATGGCAATGGCAATTTTTTTGTGATAAAATTCAACTATCAACTACGCAGCAGGTATGAAGTAGAGCCACTGCAAACAAATGTGTTATTAGGCCTATCTACATAAATGCCAATTATAATACACATATACTATAATTACTACTAAGGGATGGGCACAGGAAATTCTGAACAGCCTGAACCGAGGCTTACTAGCGATATATTTAACTGGATCATGTTGCCTTGCATTGTAGATCAGTGGCTTAGTGAGGTAAACTGTGTTTTCATGATTCAATTTGTATATTTTTTTCACCAGTTACAGTACAATAACTATGATGCTCAGTGCAAATCATTTTGCAGACAGAAAGAGGGCAGTGTTGATGAGTCATACAAACCTAATTTAGGAATATATTGGCTCATGTACCTGAATACCTGAACCAACCAACAAAAAAGCAATCAGACACGAGTGTCAACATAATCTCCTTGGTGGAGGTACCTACAGAGTATAGCCTATATAGTATATAGACTGGAAGTTAACCAAAAGTCAAAAATATGTTTTTGTTGCTAATGGTAGTGTCCCTGACCATAACTCAGCATGTTTAGATGCAACCGTCCACTCAATGTCATTTATACTACAGTCTCTCAAGTAGAGGAATGTCTATGAACTAGGGGCTAGAGTTACAATCTAGACTAGTTGAAGGAAACATACTAAACAAGTGAAAACAATTACATTGTATTGCTTGTATTAAAGTGAGTCACTGCAGCTAATTTTAGTGCCAAGTCTTACTGAGACAAAGCTCCAAGCGGTACCTTTACTATCTATGGGCCAGCTTTGTGGCTTTATAGGGTTAGGGCTGGGCGCTCTGTACAGAGATATTTATTTCGAGTTGTGGAAGAATGCAAAGATCAGGCTCATTACACAACATAACATATGCAATGGATGCAAAAATCCTGCTGCCAAAGCCTCACGGTACAGTATATCCATGTAATGGGTTTACCAGTATGCAGCCAAAGTGTATTGCGTCAGAGTATAAAACCCATCTGGAATTTCCTCAGAAGTCAGCAGCTACCCAGAATAGAATATAATGAGCACTGCCGCCATGTATCTGTCAGGTAAGGATGCTGCAACTTTCTCTGGGTTTTATTTAGATGTAAAGTCTCTATTTAGACAATAAAGACAGGGTTTTTGTCATTTCTCTGTGTGACTGTGCCACTGTAAGGACTGTGTTCCTGAGGGGTGGAAGAGTTAATGTGGTGCGGGAGGCAAGGTGCAAAGATATGGCGGATGATTCATGAGGCCACTTGCATGCACACCCACACACAGATAAACACATGTGCACATGCACAAACAGTCAAGACACAATATCCAGCCAGGGTAGGCTTATGTGATAAGCTTTAAATAATTCCCTTTATCTCCATTAAAGTAACATTCAATTCTTACTTGTAAATGTGATGTTAAAGCCTCTGTCTGTGTAGGTGTGGTCAGTCAAGAACTCTAGTCGAGCCACATGGGCACTGGTTGTTATAGAGGGAGGTAGTACATCACCGGAAAAGGTACCCAGGATAGGAGACTCCGCCTGACAAGAAACAGATACAGATTTTCTGACGAGAACAAAGGTATCATGAACTAATAAAGGAACAAGTCAGGGAGTAAACTTTTCCTACAGGAAAGTAGACAGATAAAATGACTATCAAGTTCAATGAGGCTGACAGGAGGTTTGTAGCTTGTACGTTTAATTGCACGGGCTGTTTCTCCTACTGACACGCACAATGACTGATAGGCGGGTCAATAGGTAAAGTTGCACAAAGAGCTTCAAAGCTACCGAGGACACAGCTTGTATTTTAACACTACCTTTCCCCCATCCTTGATGGAGAGGAAGTCAAACTGTTTCTCCATGCTCAGGTCGTTGAAGGCCAGATTGATTCTGCTCTCGGGGTTGGAGATGATCAGCCACACACAGTGCATATTGTTGCCGTACTCCTGGGGGTAGTTGGGAGACAGCAGCACCCCCGACGGAGTGGTAAAGTTGAAGAAACAGGAAACTATAGGAGTCATAAAGAGAGATAGCCAGAGAGAAAAAGAAATAACAAACAAATCAATATAGAATGAGTGTTGATAGGAGGCTGAAAAACATGTGGGAAATCCCACTTACTTTTTGCTGACAACAAAACAATATGACCTGATACACTTTATTGAATCAGGAAAAATCCACCCCAATTCCCACATACTATAGATAAGGAATATCTATAGGATCTATAGGAGGAAGTTGCAATACATGAGACACAACTATAACCTCCAACTTGTTGCTTTGTGACATAAGCACATGTACTGTATGTATACAATGTCAGTAACTTATCCTTAGGCTCGCAAAGGTCTCGACGGTAATACGAAGGAATCACATATCTGTACGTGAGGGAAGTCACCAATAACATCATAAAACTAAATATGTTTGTGTATGTCACTTATTTTGTAGCAAAAGGGAACCCACTAATCCACCTTTATCTCTGAGGAGGGAGCCAGTAGCAGCATTATCTTGTTAAATGAGACCTGTGTAATGAAAGATGGAATAGAATAAGCCTTAGCCTGACAATTTTTGTCATGTAACCAGAAGATTCATTGTTTCCAATCAATGTCTAACTGAAAGAAAATGTGATGGCAATGAAAATGAAAAATGCTCTCATCACCCTCCTTGGCCACCGTCAAGGCTGTCACTTGATCCCAGTTGCTCTAATGGATGTGCTTACAGGGCAACAACACAGTACGTCGATGCTACTGGGCAAATGTGGCCTAACTTGCAAAGCCAGCCCACATAATTTGTTTTGTTCATGGTTGTCTGGCAGGCTAACCATGCATATGCTTTGTTAAGGAGTCAAATGAAAATGACAGCACTGACAGGGCTCTCCTCCACTGAGATTATTGACATTTGATGGGACAAACAGACCACCTTTCCTCAGTCATGAATTCTGGACATGCTGTCAAATTTGTTATGTATCCATTATAATTGGCTTCTACATCATTTGAGGCTATAAAAAGGAAAAGTCATGCTTCATACTATTATTTTTTATTTATTTAACCTTTATTTATCCAGGAGAAATCCCGTTGAGATTAAGAACCTCTTTTTCAAGGGAGTCCTGGCCATTATAACACCGCCTAGTTTAAAAAGTTTTGCTGATTTGTTTTGCGTCCAGGTTCTGGGATGTATTAGTTGTCAGGGGATGTTCTATTAAAAAACTGAGTTTACAAAATGTGTGTAGGTTACCATTTTAAGGCCAAGGGAAAAAAGGCAAACATCACCTATCTAATTGACATACGTAAATTGCCTAAGGTGAAAACAGTAACCAAGTGTTGTTGAGGTTCAGAAATGGTCTAATTATTTTTGTGTGGTTTTGAAGCAAAGACACAAACACTGTGTTCTGTCACAATGAATAAGGAATATACATAAGTATCCCTAATGCACAAGCAAGCAAACAAGTTGGCAATTTGCATCTTTTTTAAATCATCAAATAAATAATCAACTTTAATGACAAAGACAAGCATGCAGAATTATGTCTCCATGACTAATATAGTTTGTTAAATGTTAACTTAATAAACCATGTTTACGAGTGCCATGTGGATAAACTGACTCTTTTTGCCAGCATCCTCTCTGTCATTCAGCTCAGTGATGTTTATCAAGATACTGCAGCTTTTTGTCCATCCTTTTATCTATACATAATACAACATTGGGCATTATCTGCAAGCTCAGCTCTCTTTTGCTTTCCCCTTCACCATCTTACTCTCACTCTCTGTGTTTGTCTTTCATGGCGTTAATTAACTAATAAGCGCCCCTATTGTGTCAAAATCCAGGGCTCTGCTAAGCAAACTGTAGAGATAATCTGACCATTTAATTATGCAGCTCTCCCTGCACGCATCTGCGAAAACATCCATATGTATGCACTCACGTGGGCACACTTGTGCACATGTAGAATCTGAATACCATAAGGCATCCAAGAACTTACAAACACAGCTTGGTTTCTTAGCCGACCACTGGTTGTTCTTTTGACAGGTGATGTTCTTCTTCCCCACCAGCTCAAAGGCAGGCAGACACTCAAAGTAGAGCCGGTCTCCATGACGAAAACCTGTCCCCTCCCGTTTGCCATAAGCTGGGATTCCAGGATCTCCACAACTGCCTTGGTCAATTTCTGTGTAGATAAAAATAAACACAGAGGAAAGAATATTAAGTATGCAAACTCACATTAGTAATGGATCATTATTTCTAGCAGAGACACATTAATGTTGGGTATACAAACAAAGACCTGCTTCTGTTATCAGCAATCATAACAGAGATATGAATTTAAAGGCCACAATTTAATTAACACAAGCCACTTCCCCGACCGTCCTCTATTTAACGTTCATGTTATCTTATGAAGAAACACTGTGTTGTTCAGCATCCTTGACAAACTGAGTGGCCCTGTAGTGGATGAGAAGTGTGTTCTCCCTAGTTTTCCTTAAAAAAAAATGCTAGATAAATATTCGAAGGAGGGTGGATGCAAAGAAAAAAAACATCAACTCAAGGTTATTACTGGACGCAGCCTCCAGCAGTTATTGACAAGATACAACCAGATAGGTAATAAGTGATATGAAGATGCCGGACCTCACACTAAATCAAAACAAACCACATAATAGTGCTCTTTTCTCTGATGTTACAATTTCAGGAAAATGTGGGTTCAGTTTATCAACACAGAGTTAGTGAGAGGAAGTGACTTGTATCTGAGCTCCTTTTGTGCCAGGACAAAAGTCCTAATGTATTTGTTTCAATTCACATTTACATCTTACATTACATTTACTTTCTTTTGCTGACTGTAGAGGTAAGAGCAGTGAATTTATGTGCAGTCACATAGACAGGAAAACAAAAAAGATGCCTTCCCTAATCATTCTATAGGATGCTGTTCTGCAGTCTACTCTTGACTTTTGGATGTTGAAGCCTTCCAGCAACATATCCCCACACTCCTCCCTTCTGGGATAATGGAATAAATCCTGAACTTATGGAAAACAATGTAGTGAACAGGATGTACTCTACATTATTTTCACCAGGTATTATAGGAACCCTGACATTTTCATCCAACCAGAGGATCAATATTGATTTAATTCTTGCACATCTAGTGCACTGATAAGTACTAAATTTGTTGCCAGCCATGCTTTTCTTGAAAACATGAGCTCAGTAGGAATGGTTAGTCTAAATACTTTTTAAAAAGCATTACAGCAACATCTTTATTCCCTCTTGCATGCATCTTGCTAGCTTGCTAGGGAGGTTAAAACCATTGATGTTACTGTGAAAGTACATCCAGTGATTGTCAGAAATAGATCTATTTTTTGTTATTTTCATAAGACAAGTTCCAAATTCCAATTCCATTGGTCTACAACAGCAGGACATTCCCCCCTCTATAAAAGCTCAGAAACATTCATGCACCCTGCAACCTTTCTCAATGATTACCAATGATAAGGGAAGCAACTAATAAAAAGTGATCAAAAAACGTTATCTTGTAGGAAAGTAACAATAGGATCAGCAACATGTGATTTTGTTTATTTTCCTGATATTAATTTCCATTAACTTAGTCTTGCTGCATATTATTAAAACACAAGAGCTTGCTTTAAGTCATTCTAGAAGTAGAGCCCGCATTTTAACCATTTGTGGGGGTTGCTTGCTGTCAAGGGCACATGTTTTCGACAGAAACCTCAGTTTGGTAATGAATCCCCAGCTATAGTGTGTCATGGGTCTGGTCATCACTTCTAGCTTTTTTTGAAACGTTGCATCAAAGACATTATTCCTGTCTGGAGCATTAGCTAAGGCTGAATGAATGTTGGCAATGAATGACTCAGCAAAGATACACTGACAAGACAGAGTTGCTTCTCCACTTTATGACATTAAAATCAACATGATTTGCCTATTTTATGTCATGCATTCATTTTTAGTGTAATTTCATTTGCCACTAAGTAGTCTTTAATGTCTTTTAATCCTGCCAAAGTGTCCCTCAGTGATGTTGCAAACCTCTTTCATCTGTCTCTCTTGCTTTCTGCAGATGTATCCCTCCCCTTACCGCGTGACAAATGTTCTCAGTTGTGTCGACAGCTAACCTGAGCACTTTCAGGTATGCACACAAACACGCACGCATTGAACTCTATGATCATCCTTCTTCCTTAAAACCACATATGCCAATTTCATTATCGCAAGATTTATGCAACCCTCTTTCTTTTGCCCACTCTTCTTTCTACTTTTCCGAGGTTGCAGATTGCAGATGGGAATGCTGAGGCATCCTATCGAGGCATCCGGATGGGGGAACACAGAGAGCGAATAAGCTCATCCATCCAGGAAATGATGGCAGGGCCTAATACGATTTTAAACCGCACCAGGGGTGATGCTGGGTATAAATCCATACTCAGCTCTAATGATGATCATCATTTAGAACACATATTTAGAGCTCACTGCTGTTTGGATGTATGGCTGTCCTGAGGCAGCCTCATTCACAAGACAACTCATTGATCTTACGTGGAAGTCACCTTTAAAAGGGGGAAATGCTGAAAGCCAATTTTGAGCTGAGCCTGATAGAGAATTAAGGGGAAACGATATGATGGAAATCTTTATGATCCAACAAAAAAGACATTTGGAGGAACTTGCTGGCTTTGAGATAGACAGAATAATACATAAATACATATATACATATGCAAATGCATAAACGCACACACATAGTTATACAATCACTTGTTTGTCACACTCACTGAAGACCTCAAACTCCCTGCACTGGTTCTCTCAAGTAAGCCCTCTCTTCCCCATGGGTCCCTACAATTACACCTTGAGGGAAATGAATGCAATAAATAAGAGCCCTTTGAAGTGTGTGTGTGTGTGTGTGTGTGTGTGCGTGTGCGTGCGCGCGTGTTTGTGTGTGTGCGTGTGTACACATTGGTGTGTGTGTGTTTCATGTGTATCTTTGCTGTCATACATATGTTTGTGAATGTATGTCTGTGTCTCTGTGTATGTTCTGTGAAAGAGAGCAGGCGGGAGTGAATGTAAACGCATTTGATTCTCATGAATAAATGAGGAGGTGTAATGGCATATTTGCTGTCCCTGTCTGTCTGTTTGACATTCCAGAGTAATCCAAGCATTGTAATGGGACTCAGACTCGCATCACTGTCAACAACTATATTGCAATGTCCTCAGGCCTAGAACCACTAAAGGACTTTAAAAGTCAAATTTATTGGTATAAACCAATACTGCATTTAATGTGTCAATGGCCAATACAGGCTGGACATTTCCACCACCAAATTAAAGCTTAATGTGTGAGGTATCTACAACAAGTGGAGCTAATTTAATGAGAAGGTGGCAATATAGTAAGGTAGTAGGTACAGCATACCTAAGTATTGGCTTGATGATCAGAGGGCCAAGTGTAAATCCACTGTGAGCCCTGGCATTAAGGCTGTCGCCATCTTGGTTTATCCAAGCTAGAAGAGACTGTATTTGGACAAGAGGGTGGCGCTGGGGAGGACATCCTGGCTAAATCTGACTGAGAACCCGGGGACATGCCATGGCAGCAATGTGTCAATCACAAAGTAGCCGCTCCCTAAAGCGTCTCCTGGTTTATCATCTACTTTACTCTACATCGGGGCCAGGATTTATGAATGAACATGCTGCTATATTGCCAAATACTTAAAAATAGCTACTGAGAACATAAACTAATCAGGAAAAGGTTTGATGTGGTAATAAATCATTTGAGAAGTAGAGTCATTTTCTCATAAGCTTAAAAACAACTGTTTTTTTTGTTTTGTTTTGTTTTTAACCAATGGAGTCATCCCCTTGTGGCTGTTAGAAAGAATGCAGGTTTAAAGCCATTTTTATTCAGCCAATGCAAAAGGCACAACTTTCAACCGTAAACTCTCTATGTGGTGCAGTCTCGAAAAACACGCTGCATTTACTGTCAAAAAAAATATGAAGGATGTGACCGCTGTGTCCTGTTGGTGCATCTATTTGCTAATGGGTGTAAAATAAATCCAGATGTTTCATGTAACATATACCCAGTGCCAGTATAAAGCACCAAAATGGTTAGATTTAGACCTACACATTTGCATTAACACCTTTTTTGTTTGTGATTTCAGTTGAAAGATTGAGGCCACGGCAGAGCATGTGCAACCCACGAATGCATGAGTGAGGTGGGAGTGTGTGTACTGGTATGACTGTGTTTCCAATTACACTTGATGATCAGGCTTAAAATACAAGTAATTGAGAATGCAAATTAGATTTTGGGTGCTCCAATCTGGGAGGTGAAGTGGTTCAAAGCGTTTCTTCCCCTTCATTAAGTAGAACTCATTGTTTTAATTACACTTTGGTTCAGCATGCTGCTCCACTTTCTCTGTTATTTTTACTGATGAAAAATAAGCATCTGTGGGCAAGGGAGAGAACTCGCTGTGCTTCTGAGAGGCAAATGCCAGACTTATCTACAACAAGAACCCTGGCAACTCCCCACACTCACATACATACACAAAGACAAACAGAGTACACACACACACAAACTCACAAGCTAACGCTGTCATTCCTTTTAATCTCTCTCGTCTTCACACATGCATGCAAGCACATACACATTAATTCTCATTTTTCTGAAAATCCACACACTTGCACCCACACACATAGACACATTAGAGTATACCCGCACAGACAAACGCAGCAGGATTAGGCAACAGGACAAATTAAGAGCTATCTGCTGCATTGATGGCTCATTGACAATTCATTTTACCAAAATAAGTGCCTTTGTTGTCCTGCTTCATTAGTACTCAAGGCATGAAACATCTGAAAGCATAATTTGTGCATATTTGGAATGGAACCAGCAATTTTTGGGCTTCATTTACTGACAGAGTTCTTGGTACAGTATGTTTTTGATTTAAGAGCTTTGTAATCTAGCTGTTAAGATTCATTACAGAAGTCTTAAATGCAGCGACTCTGACCCCAATGTTTTTCAAGCTAAGACTCAGGGTGAGAATTTCGGAGATGGTCAAAGTAACAGTCAGCTGAAGCAAAATGTGTTCTGTCAGAGCCCATGATGTCGGCTTTGAGCAGTGAGTCACAAAGAGAGGATGCCCAATCAGGGTTGATGTTAAACAAAGCTAATTTTAAGTTGTCACCGAGGTGTAGTGTAGTTACTTCCTTAGTGTCTGCTCAACTGAAAGACTGAACGGATACTCCTGCTTGTAATCTAGCTACATTTCTGAGACATACATTTCTGCTGTATGTAAATTGACTTGGTGGACATACCCTGTGTGAGAAAGAAATGGTCAAACTGTAGGATTTCTTTCGCTTGGTAGCCTTGTGTGACTTTGATTAGCACCTAACTGCTAACTTGCTCAGTAGGGGAAGTCAGAAATGTACACGCAATGCATCTTAGTAAAGCAGGCCAGCACTGATACCAATGACAAAGTTTGAAGCATCCTTACCTTCATAGGACACCTTGAAGCCAAGGGAGCCACTGGTGTCATCTGTTTTGAAATTGAGCCACATCTGGTGACTGGTGCTAACTACAAGGTCTGGTGTGGTGGTGCCAGACAGGCTACAAAAAGAGATACAAGAGGACAGGTTTCAGAAATACATTTAAAGATTGCCTTTAATACAATTTAAGTTTTTGCTACATACAGTTTGTCTGCAAAGTGTGTCAAATCTGTGTGAAATCAGTTATTTCAATCATTATAAGCTGTGCTTGCCTTTACTGCAGTGAATATGGTGTCACTTTAATAGCCAAAGGCCCCGTTTCCACTGCATCATTAAAAAACTTAATGCAAGCAGCAAAACAACACCTGAAGTGATATATTAGAAGTGATATATTATTATCTGACTTTTCCCATCAAAGAAATACGCTCTAAAACTGTTTCAGGCAATTTCAGTCTGAGAAGCCTCTTTTTTCTTATTCTAACCCTTTTATTCAAAACAGTTGGGGACAAGAAAGTGGAAAATGAAGGCAAGATCAGTCAATGCCACAGAAGTAATTTAATCCTATTTGAATAGTAATTCCACCCAACTCTAATTAGGAAGTGTGTAGCTGCAGAGTAAGTGATTAAGGGTTCTAATTTTAGTGATGGCACACAGAGGATGGTGGGAGTAGTAAGGAAGGAGTGTCTGGATAAGTCAGGTCCATGTTTTTGCCCTTTCCTGCAGCCATCTGGTAATTTGATGAGTTCCTGCAAAACTTGTTTACACATATTTGGGAGGAAATATGCTATATCTAGACGCACCAGAGTGTACCAGATTATAGGGATTTTACCCTTGCATTTCCAATTTCTTGTCCTGTGAGCAATAATAAAACTAAAAGCTTGGCAACCAAATTTTCAGATGACATGTTGCCTAATAGACCAATGAAATTCCATTAAGCTGAACAACAATCAATATGTTTCTTTCAATTTTCTTTCATCGCTATAAACACATGTCTGAGGTATGATCAACTCTAACATCCGAAATTAAAAATTTGATCAGTGTGTTATAACCTACATGTGCATGCTCATCACTGTCTAGAACACCATGCTTGCCTGTAGCCTGTTTAAGGTAGTCTCAAGGCAATTATGTCCTCCCCACACAAGGACATCATTTTCTCGGTGGGGAAAAATGTTTCTGGCAGTTTCACACCAAATTGTTATCTTCCATTATCAAGCTGTCAGCGCACACTGTCTTTCAAGTGAAGGAAAAGAGTGGATTTGATTGGTTGCGCCTCACTGCCTATTAACCACCACATTTATGACTGTGCTGCAGTCGGGTCACATGCCTCTGACCTTAATGTTACGGAAAAAATAATTCCCTACACGCTGTGCACGCTTGCCTGCACCACTGATTCCAAAAAATATAGTCCTGCGTTAAACCGTGCTGATAGCTGCAGTATATTCTCTGGTCCTAAATTGCACTTGTTTGTTTGAGTGCAAGAGCACATCTGATGACAGAACTGCTCACTTTCAGATCATTAAGGAGGCGATAAGGACAGAGGCAGTTCTTAATTGAACTGATTAAGTCACTGTGGAGGTGAGTGTGGTCGAGGCGAGGCTGCAGGAGAGAGAGAGGTGGAGAGGGCTCAGGAGAGCAGCGCCAGGTGAGTGATTGGCAGAGCTGGCACCCAGTTACTAATCACTCTCTCCCTTTATATGCATCAGCGTGCTGGACCTCAGATGGAGGCGCGTTCGGTCCCAGTGTCAGTACTATTGTGTATGACGGATTTAAGCAATAAAAGGCTTAAATCAACAACAACGATGTGCTTTGTGACCGCCGAGACGACTCATCGTAGCCCGGAACAGGCTACAGTCACTTTCAATGTTTGTGCAAGTATGTAAGTAAGTACACAAAAATATTAAGTGAAAAACCCTCCCTTCACAAACCTCTCCATCATTTATCTCCCACCTACTCCCAGCTGCCACCCAGGCGAGACGGCCTCGCATACAAATTGATCTATAAAAACTTTATTAAGGTGGTAAATTTCATCACAATTAATAACAACATCCTGTGAATTGTTATGGAGCATCTGCCATAGCAAACTCCATTAGGGGGCATCAATATGCAGTTTGCAATGCTTGCACCACATGGCTGTGATCTTGTTTTTTTAACATTGAAAGGAGTGATGATTGACAATGTGGTGTGGTATCTATTTTTTATGCACTGCTGCATCAGGTGGTGATGAAATGAAAGAGAAACAGTACAAGAGAGAGATAAAGTGCTGGTGGCAAAAGGAAAGAACGAGGGCTGCTGCTGGCTGCAGGGAAGTAGAGGGTAGAAAAGGCATGAGTGGCAAAAAAGAAGAAAGATTAAGAGGGAAGAGAAAGCTAAACAGAACACGATTATATAGAACATGAGTAGCAGAAATGTAAGATGAATGCTGGAGAAGGTGGTAGGGAGTAAAAGCCACAAGTTAGAGAACAGAGGGAGGATTAAACGCAAAAAGACAGAGGTCGAAAGAGTCACTCACACGTGGAAGATGGTCTTCTGGTCTCCCACCACCTCGCCATCTCCCACCGTCAAGGTGTCATAGCCCCGCTCCAGGTCAAAATCCTCAAATGTCAGCTTGATCACCTAGACAATAGCGGGGACATTGCCAAGACAACCGTAAACGACAGATGCTTGAATGCTCCTGACACCAGGTGCAGAGGAGTGAACCCTTTCCATCTGTGGCTTTCCATCTCTTTATCCATCCATCCATCATCTTTGAATCTCTTTTGCATACAAGTCTGACACAATTACATTCACATCTATGTGACAACAGTGTATAATACATGTAAAACATCTATTCTTTATTGTTTGCGATTTATTTTGTTTCTTATATATTCTGACTTGAGCCCAACTGATACCTGATTTTTGGCTCTGATTCCAGATACCTAATGGTGACAGGATATCTTGCAGTCTAACAATAAACTCTGTGGTCCAAATTCACATTAGTGCAGCAAAACAGTGAACTTCAGCAGTTATTTAGTATCTTTAAATAAACCAGACTATCCTTTTCTGCATTATGTTCTGTAGAAAAAACAAAAACAACACATATGCAATTACTGATATTTTTGTGATAGGTCAATATCAGCTGCTGTCACTTCTAATGCACACATACCTTAACAAGTTTAATTAATCAAATCACTACCTTTTTAGCCAGTTTGTGTAAATAATAACTAGGAATTATACAAGACGGGTGTATACATGCATATGTATATTTTTCTACATGTGACTTCCAGTCTGGTGATTATGAACCCTCTCCCACTAATGAAATATCTGAATCTGTCTGCATGACCCTGACTCTTTCTCAAATCAGAAGGTTGCAGATGTTTTTGTGGCCAGACTTACAAGGACTGGCGAATAGAGCTTGTCCACAAGGTGAAAATATGTATTACAGAGGTGACACAGAAGTTTTTAAAGATTTATGTATTGGATTTTAACACAGAGGGAAAAACAGACCTATTCATTTCATCTCATTTCTATGCTGCAGGTGGGAGCGTGGGAGACAAAGTGGAGCAAGGTAAGAAAAACAATAACTGTAACCTCGCTGAAGGAAGCAAAGGCAGAAAAAACAAACAAAAAAAGGTTTGATTATGATAGTGCAAAATGTTGATCAATAAAGACAAAAAGCAGGATAAAAGGGGAGACTAAAATATATATAAATAAAAAGTAAAGCAAGGACTGCCCTTGTCTCCTTTTTTTAAATTGGCTGCCACTGATTTCCGCCAAATTCCTAATGTTTTCAGAGGACTGAGAGGACCAGGCCTAATGAAAAAGCTTATATAAATGCAAATTGCATTCTGTCCTATGTTAAACCCAGCGCCTAATGAAAATTGCAAGGTGGATAGAAGAGATGGATGGTGTGTAGGCAAAATAGGTCAGATCACTCGATAAATAGAATATCATAACACAAACTCATCTCCCATCCGCCAGCCAACAGGTGAGGAACAGAGAGGGGGATGAAGTGACAAAAAGAAGGAAAATCACAGCCACCATATACATATAAACTTAATCGTGTTTGCCATCTCTGACGGCATGTCTGACATTTTAGTTGTTTCAGACAAACAACCCCCTGTCGCTGAAGCTGACGGATGAAGACTTAAAAGATTGTCAACTAAAAACAGCTACATTCAGTACCCTCAGGACATTATGGAGGAGCAACATTTGAAAAGAGCCTACATTAGTCATCATGTCATAAGGTTGCATTTAGGTCTAGAAGAGTCGTGTCGCGTCCCACCCACCCACCTCCTTTTGTGGTTCCGCCTCAGTCTCCTGCCTGACCTAACGTCTCCTCTGGCTGGGCCTATGCGCAGAGGCAAGAATAGAAGGCCATTATGTCTCTAAACAGAATGAACAGCCTCGCTCCATCTTCGTTTGGACTAGACACGGAGCAATAGACAGTCCAAAGTACCGTTGTCTGTTTCAGCAGGCTGCCCGCCAGGTATACCCAAGGGTGTCTATGCAATTTTTGTATGCATACAAGCAAAGGGTGGGTGAGCATTGTATCTGACTACTTCCTTCACTTACCTCTCACCTCATATAGCCTCTCCTTCACTCAGGGGGAGTGCAATTGGAGAACAGATTTGTAAAACCGTTTTGTTCGAGTTCAGAGAAGGATATTTGGCAGAAAAGCAGCCGGGTGGCCTTGAACACAACTCCAAAGTCAGTGGTTGGAACACAGTGGCTATGACACTGTCAAGATATCCTCTGAGCATGCTCTTAAAACCTCTCCATTACTCGTCTGTCCATTTCAACTCTTTTCTTCTCTCCCTAACCACAGGTGTTTCTAACAACTCTCTTTGTCTTCTGTTGGCTCTGTTCCAGTGTTCTTTCGCCCCTCTTTCATTTTTGTTATCGCTCACATTTTCTCTATGACAGAGCTTCTGTCACATGGTGTGTTCAAAGCTTCCAAAATGTGTTGCAGAAATTATCAAAAGTATAAAATGAGTTCAGTGTGTCAGAGGACAGTTTCATGTGGAGTTGCTCCCTAACAGGTGCAAACACACCAGTCAACTGCTACTCAGTTTGCTGGCAGCTAAACACGCCTCTCAACACACTGCTGGAAACTGGAGATTACAGCAGCAACGTTTAATTAGCACTGCACTGTTGCTTAATTCCGAGGTTCAATGACTTTTACCTTGGATGCGTCTGTGGCTGTGATGACCCAAGTGCAGTTAGCATTGTTGTCATACTGGACCGGGTAGTTTGGAGATGTGATGACGCCACTTGGTCCTCTCAACTGACCTCCACACATTGGTGCTGCAAGAGAAGACACAGAGAGGAAAAACCTTGTTTAAAGACAGTGTCTCATTTATAACCCACAGAGGACAAAGCATGTGTTAGTCTTGACACTGTTAGGCTGTGACAATTTATTCCTAAACCGCCTTAGCCTCCGCCTCCGCCTCTTAAGATTTCTTATCACTCATACTGGTGATTTCTTGCCTTGCTTTCTGTATAAAAGATCATGTATTTGTTTTTGGTTTTGTTGTATTCTTTTCGAGAAATTTCCATAGGGGTTCAAAACTGAGCCGTGCTTTAGAAAGTTGAAGCTGTTTGGGGATTATAACTTTAACTTTATAACTCCTTTTTAAAACCATCATCAAATTATAAACCAGACCATCTAAACAAAATTAGCTGCTGTGCACCTTCTAAACACTCGCCAATTTAGTGTTGCACTGTGAAAAACAGTCTACACCATAAATCACAGAGATTTTAAACAGGTCTAAAATATACTGGGTAGTTATTTTCGTATTTCTCCTCACAGATACTGTCAGGCTAATTCATAACAACGACATGACAAAGTAGTTGACAGATATCTTCATAAACCTCTGCAATTAGGTGGGGTACATATTATAGAGTACATATGGGAAATTTTGGCATGGTAAATATAACCAAAGACAATTTAACTATTACCCCTCAATAATACAAGTAGGTGAGTAGTTAGCAAACCGAGCTTTAAAGGACAATGTGACTTTTCTATCAAAGCCTGAGGGTGTCTGCATGGCAGAACTGTTAAACAGCCCTTCAAATCAAAGCAGAATTCTTAATGAGTACTTTAAGAGAAGTGAGTGTGTACGTGTGTACATATGCGCAGGATAACCTAAAAGTTTTGAAAGGGGTCCATAGAGCTACCCAAATTTTAATGAGTTACGTCTCAGAGGTCCTTCGGGTGTTTGAGCCCAACTCAGTGGCTCCATGCTCCATCCTTCTCCCACCAAATCACCCCTATTAAAATGTAAAAAGAACTTTGGCGAAGTTAAGGGGAGAATAAAGTAATTAATTTGAGATGTGCTGACAGTGAGGGTGACCTTAATGAAAATAATACAGCAGCGAGGAAGTTCACTGACACTATCATACCCCCTCCTATTTTTTTGTTTAATCAGGGGGATCATTGTGCTTGACACACTCCACTCTGTGTGTTCAGTGATAGACATGAAAGTGCAGCAGGCCACCCAGCAATAAAAGTCCATGATGAAGAAGAATTGCAGAAGCTAGGTGTGACCAGAAAGAGCGTCATCAAAAAGGAAGCTGTGAATTTCATTTCAGAAGAATGAACTTGCAGCCATAAATTAAGTTTTTTCCTGTGCTAATGATAGTGCTGCTCAATTAAATGATGACTAATGCTAATTCAGGATACAGATCTTCAATTATTCCGGGATGATGTTTAATCTTCATTGAGGCAGAACAAAGGCACGGCACCAAATGTTAAGTGAGGATGATGGAATGAGATATTCTTAAAGGCCAATTCCACTGACATTGTTGAGGATGTTATGTCAATCTTGAATGTTTCTTCACATCAAACAGGAAAACAACTGAATGTGCTGCTGTGGCCTGTGCTCAAAAGTGGCTCAATCTGTTTTTTTTGTGTTTTTTTTGTTGTTGAAAGAAGCATAGAAGACAGAAGTGTCAGTACAAAGCCTGCATCACCGTGTTTGGTGTCACAAAACACCCGCATTATTTTCTGAAAAGCAGGTGACTGACGGTAGCCTGGATAAAACAAAGCACTGTCAACACCCCCCACCCATATAATCCTCCTCAGACCCTTTTCCTTAGCGCTGTAATTTAATTTAATTGTACAATTGGATCAGTCTAAGACCAAAGACAGGGCAGGGGTGTCTGTGTAAAGCTAGATTTTTGAGAATACGTTAGGTGAAGTGGAGTTACAACAACAGCCTATAGATAAGAGGGAACAAAATGCTGTAGTTATTACATTAGCCAAATCTGTTGGAGATTAGGGTGTTCTCTTATAGAGAAATGCTACAAAATGGCTGACACAGATCTTCCTAAATGTCGATAAAAAAATCCTTCAAGTCATCTATTTGAATGAAAGATAGTTCAAGGTTAGTCATGTCAGACAATATTTACCCTGCCACTGACAGACTTACCTCAAGGACGGTTTCATATCTGCTGTTCTGTTAATGCATTTTTTTCATGTATCCACATCTTGCTCTCAGAATTGTTGTAGAATTGTTTGGCTTAATTACTTCAAAATGTTTGAGTCATCACTCAGTACTTTGTAATTACAGGGCCCTTTTGGAGCAATGACAAATCATTTGCTGCTTTCAAATCACTGAAAGAGATAATCAACCAACACCACACCTGCCACTCTGAACCTGAAATTATTATTTTTATGCCAACCTGAGGTACAGAAGTCTTTACTAACATGAGCCTTGTTCAAATAAACTTCATTTAACATTTTTTCTCAATCTGTATAGAGTGCTTTGAGATTGCTACTGATAATCAGGACTCTGTTGAATTGAAACGAAAAACAATTTCCAAACAACGGTTTGGAGCATTGCTCTATACATTTTGCAGTAGGAGCTGCTAAACTGAGGTATTTAAGTAACACCCAGTATGCTGAACATGTCTTATTAATTTGAATTTCTGAATATCGGGTTAAGATTTTTTTTTACTTTTAAGCTCTAAGGGAACACTACCAGTAATTCAAAGTAAAACATTAATAAGTCCTGCTCCAATGAATACACTTCGCAAGTCAGATACTCATCAATTGGACCAATTATACTAGCAAAAGGAAAAGTCATGAACCGAATCTACTCAGATTAATTCAGTTCACTGATGCTGAAAACTGAAACTGAGGAGCAAATGAGCATCAGGAACACTGTACAGGGAGTCTGACCGCTCTTCCTGCCTGTCAAAAAATGGTCAGAAGTGAGGAAGACGTGAGTGATGGGCAGAGCTGTGCCAGCATGGCTAAACAGCAGGAAACTAAAGGAATGCTGGCCAAAGGTCAAAGTCAGGCCAGTCACAATAAAATGGTGAATACTGAACCAGTAGACAAGAGAATGGACTGGGCATACCCACGAATGACAGCACACTCACAAGCAAACACATCAACACCAGGGCTCCTGACTATGAAAATATAAATGGAGGGCACACTGGGACTACTTCCATTATACATGTGCAGAGATGAACAACTCATTGGTCGGTGTTTACCTCTACAGATGGGACGATCATCACTCCAGCCGACATAGCTGTCCGTCACTCTGAGACAGCTGATGCTCTTTGAGCCCTGCAGTTCATATCCTTCGTCGCAGGAGAAATGCACTGTGGCTCCACGTCTGCAGTGAGATTGCATACAGGGACAAACACGTCAGCATCAAAACGCTCTCTAAAATTCACAATTTAGCGCTGAGAGTGCAGGTGAGGTTAGAGTAACAGGAAAATATGTTTACCCGGGGGGGGAAAAATACATATATTTTCTTAGACTTCCTGGCTGTGACTTCCAAAAATGCTGCATTGTGGGAGACGGATGTTACCCATTTGTCTGTGTTACAGTTGACCACTGGTAGAGACAATAGCTCTGACAGAAATGAAACTGAATAATCCCACTGGCAATATCAGCATCCCACAGAGGCAGCCTATTAGTGTGCAGTGGCTCAAATGGAAGGTGTTTGTTTAAGTGTACACATTTTTCTATCTGGTTTGGCTGCAGTGGCTTTATGGGGCATGACATTGGGTAATGTGCTGTATGCTAGAGCACATTTCAAGATGCAGCCCCTGATTTGTTATTGCACCCAATAGTGTCCTCAGCTCCGTCTTGATTAAAATTCAACTGTGAAGAAAGTTATTAAAAAAGTTAACTTTGGAAATGCTTTGGGCCTGGTTTTTAAAAAAAAAAGCACAATTAAAATACTGTGCCATTTCTGACATACATGAAAGTTGTCCCATTATTTGAAAAAAGAACATTTTAAAAGTTTAGAAAAGAAAAAAAAATCTATTTTGAGGCCACACAGGAAGCAAAACTAATTAAAACTGTGACAGTATTTAATTTTCAGACAAGACAACTGAGCTGTAGATGAAATACTAGAATAAAAGAAGAGTACAAACTTAGCAGCAAAGACCACCCTTGTACCACTTACACAACTTAATTAGGCCTTGATGATTAAATTAGAAAACTGTATTGAAGGTTAAAGCTACTCATTTGAAGAACTGAGACAAAATTCATATCAAAAAATGAAATGCAATAATTGCAATAAATGCAATAATTGCAACAAAGTGCTGATAGAAATTATGTTGACATTTCTTTCACAACTCATATACAATTTATATAGTATTACCAATATAGTCATTTTGTATGGCTAATCTAGCTAAATAGTGTAATTACAAAGGAAAGTGAGGGAACATGATAACATCTTCTGTATCCAAAACGTTTTTTGTTTTTTTTTATCATTAACTTTATGTCAATCAGCATGTTCTTGTTCAGGAATCTTTCATCTTTTCATGTGGTTCTTTCCACTCAATTAATTGTTTCTAAAATCTTTTTTCAATTGCTTTTACCTGAAGTCTGAGCCTTTTCTTTTTCCCCGATCTGGGATCCCCGGGTCCGGACACATGTTGTGCCCCTGCGCTACGCCCATCTGAGACACTAATCAAAAAGACAACAGAGAAAAGGATGAAGAAAGCATAGATTATTTAACGAAGGAGGGTGCGAACAAAACTGTTTTGCAAAAAAAGATGACTGTCCTCAGTTACAATTTTTCACTAGCTAGTTGAAGAACACTTTCCTGTCAAGTGTGAAAATGGCTAATAAAGACAGCACTCTAACCAGACTCCCCCTCAAATAAGATAAATGACTGGATTTCCATTTGGCAGGCAGCAGGAAATTGCTTAAGTTTGTCTAGATGTCTATGTAAAGATCTTTAACAACATGTTTGCCATAAGAACGAAAAAGCAGATAAAGTACATTAAAGTGCATTGTTATATACGATTCACATAATGCCTCCTTATCATTACAAAACAGTGCATTGCAATAGCTATGCATACATGGTTTGGTTTAGTTTTAGTGTACCAAACAGTAACAATCAAATGGTACAATCATATAAGAAATAATGGACAAAGGGACAATGTAATAAGGTATATGAAACTTGAGAATAGGGTCCCAGACATAAAGCAGACAGATATATATATTACATGTTCACCAACAATTGTATGTACCGTAGTAACATTTACCAAATGCAAAACATCCAAGGCTAACTAAAACCCCTAACCTTTGTTTAAACTTGACATACAACTTGATCGCATTCCTGCTTTATGTCTAAGTACATCTTATGACAGTACATATTTGTGGTGGTGCTCTATTCAATCATATCACTGGGTGCAAAACAGTGGAAGTTAAAGTGCTAGAAGGTGTCAAATAAACCCATCTGACTGACTGAGAAGGGTTAAAGGTCTGCAAGGCCAAAGCGATGTGATACCTGCTCACTGGCCACAATCCAAGTTTGAGGCAAGACAGCAAAGAATGTAAAACAAGGCTCAGTGCTGTCAGCAGAGCTAATGAAAGAAAAAGCAGTTACTGTTGAATAAACAGAATTGGAGGACAACGTCATTGTGGCTGTCAGGCTTACTTAGATCGTAACTTATCGTAAAGAGTTTAATGCACATCAATATTTTATTAACCCTAACCCAAGCAATTCAGTTGCAAGGAGTGTTAATTGATCATTTTCTCATTTGAGATAGATTTTCCTTATTGCACAGTGGAAAACATTGCTTTAGATGTGAAAAATAAATATCAATACAATATTTCTGCATGTTACAGCTGAAACAAGGCTGTATTTGTACAGACTAAACATTTGCCAAGGTTGAAACTGTAACTGTTTAATTCATTTGTTAGCTTATAGGAACAAATGCAAGCAATAAGCCATTCTTTTCATTAGTTGTCTGGTCAAACATACTAAACAAAATTGTAAAGTGGAACAATGTCACAAGAGAATGAAAAGCTTTAAAGCAATAGTAATGAAAGAAAAGAAGCACAGAGCTATTTTTTCTTAGAGACATATGGGTTGAAAGCAAAAGATAAAGTGGGAGGCAGAAGTGGATAAAATGAATTGTAAATGGCCTTGAGGCAGGATTACCACGAATGCACCTCTTTTTTGTTCAACAGGTTGTTCTTAAACCCATCTACATCCATCTCTCTGTGCCACTGTAGTCCAGTGACTCATGGCTGTCAAGCTGTTAATGTTACAGATGTTCAAATAAAGCTGGATGGGATAATGAACAGTGAACTCAGACAGAAGGTGAGAGAGAGCAGAGAACAAGGGCAAGGACGACTGCTATGGTGAAAAGAAAAATAATAATGTAATTACTGCTGTCCATTTGCTATAAGAACTGCATCTCTAGCACAGACTGTTTGTCCTTTGTGTCTGTATCTCTTACAACAGTCAACATTCGCCCTGTTCTCTGGCCAATGAGTAGGAAAAAAAAAAAAAGAAAAAAAACTTTTACATGACTTTGAACAAGAGCAGGAGAGGTAATGCTGAATAGGACTCTCCAGGTATCTATTCCAGTACATTGAAACACAAGTTGTGCAGACAGCTGTTGTTACATTTTAAGACTGGTGGATTTCACAGGCACATTCGCTAGTCAGGATCCTTTTTCACTTGTATTGAGCCCCAAGTCACTTGTTCAAGCAATGAAATAGAAAGTTCAGTTCCAACTGCAGCTATACCTGCTGCTTTGTCCTTGGGCAAAAATGTTTTAGCCCTGAATGGTACTGTGGACTTTTACCATAATAGTCAATGGTATATGTCTGTAGTGATGTGAGAAAGGTGGGTTGGTGTCATTGCCAGGGTTTTCACCCAAGATGTACAAGGGAAAAAGTGCAATCCGTAATAAGAAGGGCTGGGTGATATGGCCTTAGTAATAATGATATTGCAATATTTGGAGACTATTTTGCATTTCAAAACATATTTTGAAATCTCCTCACCTGACCAAATACATACAAATCAATAGTGCAATGATATTGCAGGAACAGCTATTTGTACATTAATAATACAGTAACACAATGAGGTTTTTGATGATTAATAATCAGTAATGTGTGGATTTAATGACAAAATGGGTAAAGGCAAGTAGTAGAACAAGTCTAACAGTCTGCTAAAGCAAGGAAAATTGCATCGCTGTACTGTAATGCAGCCTTTAAAACCTGGAAGAGACAACACTTATTCCATATCATGAGTGTCCAAAATCTAAGACAATGTATAAACTCCCATCACGTTAGCGATATAATAGCAAATACTGTCCAGCTCGCGATAAGTGAGAGATGTTTTGCATTTTATATTGTACCATGTACATCTCAATCTGCATGAGTATATTGAACTTCAACCTCTTTGAGTTACTTATTATCATCTCAACAACACAGAATACATTTATTGAATTCGTACTAGTTTATTTAGAAAATACTGCTGACAATAACTGTTTGTGACTTACAGACTGATATCTTGTGGTGGTTGTCTTTGCTAGGCAACATCTTGACACCTCGAGACTTAAGTTCAGTCATCTTCTTCACTGTGGAGGAAAATGGAGCAGAGAGACATATAAGACAACAGAAAGTGCAATAATGACACCCACACATATCAGCAGTGCCTTAATGTCCGCTGCAGATACAGTATAGTATATATTGTACCATAAATCATTCCCCACGCCCACTCCAGCAGTTCTGAGAAAGCAATTAAATGAAAATCTCCTGTCCTGCCCAAACAAGAAAATGAGTTAAGATTTTCTGACAGTAAAACCAAACTTTAAAGGATTTATCACATATTTATGTTAAATGTTAGTCCATAAAAATTAAATATGCATTTTCCCTTTAAGAAGACAGTTGAACAATGTACAGTTTTGTTGCAATCTTGTGGAAACAACGGTGCAGGGAATAACATATTCATCAGATAATTAGGATTAGAATGCAGGGTATATATAAGAGGCAAAATCATTCATTCACATACAATAAAAAAGATAAGGTTTAATTTATTGAATTTGTTGATAATTGCAAAGAAAAAAACAACAAAGCCATCATAGCAAAGTAAAAGGCTCATCTAAATGCATATTTATTCATCACTTTCAAAAACATCATCAGCATCTTTGCACCCCTTCACACTCATCCCATTCAATTACTTTGACAGTTCCTGACTAAGGAACTTTACTTGTTTTGCACAAATGTGATTCTTATCCTTTTGCTTAGTTCCTGCTGCATAGCAATTCAAAGCAAATCTGAGCCATGTGTCAAAAAGTCTGTTTATCATGTGTCTGGAATTAAATCAAGAAGCTCTTTCTTTGTTTCAAGATAAAAAAATCAAGGAAAGGTATTCTCATGATTGTAGTCAGGGAACTAAGCTATTAGGTGCCGGGTTTGATGGGGTGTGGTTTCTTGTGCTGTATAAGATAACGGAAAACCGAACGAGAAAAAAAATTAAATTGAGAAACAGACAACATTCAATCACCAGTTATGTCATCACTCCGACATGCTGCTACTGCTGTGGAATGATGTGAATTGTCATCATGAGAATGGCTTGTGGGGGTGTGGAGGAGATGGAGTTTGTGTTTAATCTAATTAAAGTATTAGTCTCCCATTTCTCTCTGATCTTCTAAACATATTTATCCAACAGTGAACCTGTTAACCCACAGGCTCACTGACTTGTCTTTTTCATTCTTTCATTCTCTCTCTCTCTCTCTCTCTCTCTCTCTCTCTCTCTCTCTCTCTCTTCCTCTTCCTATTCCCCCTTTCTCTTCCCCCTTTCTCTTTTGTCATCGTCCCTGAGATTTCCAGTGGATAGCTGGAGGTGAGATCCTTAGAGATCACCTTTGTTGTGGAGGAACTAATCATTTATCCTTGCTCGTCCCTTCTCAAAGCTGACCCCTGAACCTCTAAGAGTAATGAGATGAGAAACGGGTACGCAGGAGAGATAGGATTTTGTGTGTGACTGTGTGTGCCTGTGTCTAACCTCTTATAATGAGCATGCAAATCTTGTTTTTTTTCTGATAGCAATCACAACTAGTCTGCCAAAATAGTGAAATAATTTCAAATGCTGCCAGTGCAGATGAAACCGACAAAATCTGGAAACAAGGCAGATCATCCTCATTTAAGTGAATGTAAGCTTATTTGCACTTGGAACAACACAAATGAGTTTAGTCTTCCCAGCTGTTTTCCTTTTAATGTACTGCTTCCACTTTTTGCTTACTATTTGTGCAAATAAAAGCAGAAGTGTTTCACTAAAGTCACTGACACTTAATTCCCTTAAGAGCATGAATGTGATCAGCAGTCATCCTCTGCATGCATCCCATTTTAATACCAAGAAAGCATATGGGGAGATTGTTCCTATCTTTCTGTAAAAGTGGATATGTGCTGTTTTTGGCACTAGAGAAAAGTTCAGCGGGTCGCCATAAATATTAAGGTTTAACCTTAAGAATACATAAATCAAGTATAATGGAAACACAGCAAATATTTGCTGATTGTTCTGTAAAAGTTAAACCTGGCACACAAGATAGTTGAGAATTTGATCTGATGGTAACATATTAATAATTTTCCTTTTGAAATATCAAAAGATCTCTTCATCTTACCTTGGTACTGAGCGCTGAAACCTCTCAGCTTGTGGTTGCCATCAGAGGTGAAGTGCAGTCGAAGCCAGTTCTTGCTGCTAATGATGGGTGAGGGGAGGTTGGGGCCAGTGAACCTGGAGACAAGGAGACAAAGCAAAAAATGCCTTAGATTATAAGTGTTTTAGCACATCAGTGTTTTAACATGTAAATGCATAGGTAGCAGACTGCAAACTGCAGAAACATTAAGCATACCCTGCACACTCATGAATTACTTTAAGGTTAAAGGCTAGGTATGAACCAACTCTCTCTGTGGCGCTGGTCTAAGCACTGACACATTTCTTTCTAGATGGAGTCAGATTTGTACATTTGTTTTGTGTAGTACATCAAGTCAGCATCACGGACAAAATGGTATCACACCAAAAGGGGTAATCGAGCTACAAGTCCACCATGCCACTGTCTTGTGTACAGTAAGCAGTGATTTCAGTGACTTTCTGTACCTGTCCAGGTTGCAGCACAGAAAAAAGGAGAGAAAAAAAAANAAAAAAAAACAGACATATTTTATGTGCCTTGGACTTTTATTGTCCTTTTGCCCTGGTATTGAGAGGGGTAGAGTATCTTCTTGTATTTTGTATGTTCACACTAGTATTGTTTCAAAGTTTAACATTTTGGTATTGTGGCAACCTGTCTCACTCTACTGATTGAGTATGTGTTTAAGGGTTATTTGAGAATACACAGTCATTCCTCTATCATCTTTTATTCACTCCATCAACTGCCATTGAAAGAAAGGACTGTACTTGCTTGTGCTTCTGTTTTGTGCCATAAAGCAATTATACAATCCATCAGATTTCCAATAAAGTCAAGCTCAATGGCAGACAGTATATCATAGAGGCTATAGAGGCTGGTAGAACCTGCCAGTCTTTCCGCTGATTGTCTTGTTTGTTTATGGTAATTATACTAATGTTTCAAAATTAATGTGGGCATGTCTTCGAGATGTTAAAATGCTTCACCTTTAAGATCTATTAAAGGGAGTGTCTGGTACTCAAGGGAACTGTAATGTTAACGACTCTTAACCAAACTGTGGCCCAATGAAACAAATAAGAGTGAGAAAGACCAGCACTAGCATTTTCAGGACACTCCTTTTATTGCTTTCAAAACTAGTGAAGTCCGATAGTGAATTATACTTCACAAATATAGTGCCTCCTGATCTGTATGCTAATGAGGGCTGGAGCTTACCCGGCACTTCTCCAGTGGTTAAAGCCAAAGTCATTTGGGGACACATCATGTTTTATCTCGAGACACACAAACACAGGCATGCACACACTTGTATGCACGTGCACAGACACACACACGTGCATGTGCGTGCACACACACACACACACGCACCCATACACGTACCCATATAGTCAGGCACATATTCACATGAATTCCAATTCCCTGTCTGTAAATTACATTTCCCCAGCTATGTCCACCTCATCTCCCCAACCCTACACATCTGCTACACTTTCAAGAGTAGATACATGGAGGTACACCTCCAACCAGCTTTCATTAATACCACTGGAAAAAATTAAAACAGGCAGAGAAATAAAGTAAAAAGAAAGAAAATTGAAAATTTGATTACAACTGAAAGAATGACTGGAGAAGTGGTATGAGACATATTTTGCAAGCTAATACCCACTCTTCTTAAAATAAAAAATAAAATATTGTGTGTACTGATGCTGAAGGGGAAGAATATTGAAACATCTTTAAACATACAGCTCCAACCAAAAAGACAGGGATGTAAGATATCTAGCTTACTGGGGTTGTTTGATGGAGATACGTAACTGCACTGTAAAGCTTTCTTAGGATCAATTAAAAATCATGTAGGTTTCTAGATGTAGTTAGATCTAGCTTTGATCTTGATGAAAACGGAGTGTCCTGTGTTTATAAAGTAAGCTCTTGCTGCAGTGGGGTAACAGGCTCACGGTACAGTAGCTCAACTTATTTGTTAAGCTGAACACAAGCTCACCTGGGGGTTCAGAGGGAGAGACGAACAGAGCGGAAAAGACTTTTGAAAAAAGTTTTGGGCTGCAGTAAGGACAAACCGCAGGGGAGAAATGAGACACAGAGAGAGAGAGATGACATATCAAAATGTCAGTGATTTAGCTTTTCAGCCACACTGCAAGCAGAAAGAGGGAAAATCGAGCAGAGTGTAAAGTGAGAGTATGTTACTGAAGAAACTTAACGTCTTGTCTCATGTTCCTGTCTCTCAGCGTGCAGCTGCTATGGATGACACCCCTCCTACTTGTAAATCAGTGAAGCCAATGACCCCAACCCTTGGTTAAGACATTTCCTCCAAAGCAAGCTTCACTAATTAAACTGTTATGTTCAAGTCACAAAAGGTTAAGGTCAAGGTCAGGAGCACAGTTGGGGTTGACTCTATTTCCTACAGGGCAAACAAGCTCCTTTTAATAAGTCCGAAGGCTAAATGAAAGTGTGGGTGTTTCGTGAGTGTGAAGGTGTGTGTGTGTGTGTGTGTGTGTGTGTGTGTGTGTGTGTGTGTGTGTGTGTGTGTGTGTGTGTGTGTGTGTGTAAAGGCATTTATCACAATAAGTGTACAACCTGTGTGTTGCATGCACAACTCAACAAGTTTTGAACCAAGACTCATACTATGGTATCCAAAGGCTGTATTGCTGCTAATGCCAATGTCTCATATTTGCTTTCATTGGCAAACCACGTCTGCTTATCTTATTGTCCATGCTCCAAAAAATGTTAACAAGGGAAGAGATAAACACTGCACTGGGATTTCATGAAATTTAGATATCATAAAAAAAACAACTGTCTTATTAAATAGTGATAAAGAACAGAAATTAAACATACAGTGTGCACCTACTTCCAAATGAGTCTTTGAACAAACACAATAGGTTATGGCATCATCCATGTTGAACATGGGCTCATGTTCGTCCATTTCATTCAATGAATATTTTACTACTATCCCTGACTTGGGGGTTGCACATACATATCCTACATCAATTTAATCACATACACACTGTCTTTATTGATATCCTCCTCTTCTTGTAACGTTTTTAGACATGAAGAATTAAGCTATTCATCTGATCAGATTATTACACTCTCCTCTCTCTCAGTGTGGCTCGAGGGCTGCATGGCGAGATGAAAATAAGGCGGACGTGTGCAGCCATGTTGTACGACACTGGCCTTGATTTACAACAGCGAGTGCAAGACTGATAAAGTGAGTCGGCATGCCTCAGGAGATGTTTTATCACTTAAGAGAACGGGAAAGATGAAGCATTGAGGGGACACATGTAGTGTCTGGCACACACGTATCTGGAGTGGTGCTACTCAGACTGGTAGTGTCAAAATCACCTCTGGCTCTAAGTACATAGCTGGTCCTGAGACAGCTTAAAGTCCTGGGTACTAAATCTAATACCTTAAAGCCTGCAACAAAAATGTAATGGCAAACAGGTCTGTTGTTACTCCTCTTCTCATAGGGACAAATGAAACCTTCTCTTTGAAATAAAGAGCAATTTGAGGCTTAATCAACTTTCATTCCCACACAACAAACAAGCTAAATAGTGACTTAAGTTTTTGATAAATAGCAGCAGTGCTAGAGGATGAGGAACTGATGTTTTTTTTGTTTTTTTTTCTCATTAGGGATAAGGTGATTAATAAATATTGAATGAGGGATGAACAGACCAGCATAGGCTTCATTTTGACTCAATGAGACTTTTCCCTCAGCCCTTCTCACTGCCTGCCCTTGCATGTGCTGAAAACATGAAAGTTTTAGGGTGAAAGTGACCATCAGAAAAACTCCTAAGCTGGTTGACGGAGGTCTCCTGAAGGGTGTTGTGGCTACTTCCAAGTTCCTGCTCTCTCTCGGTCTGGCCAACCATATTAGATTTTATGCGGAATTGTCTTGAGAGCACAGGGCTAAATCAGTTTCCATTCCAAGCCCCAAAGCTCCTCAGTCTGAGTCAGACTTTTGATGATTGTCCAAGAAATGTATTTTGGGGAAGGCAAGGTGATGTAGGCAGCCAGTGGTTTTCAGGGGACTAAGCTGTGAACCACACAATGCTACGCAGAGCTTTCTGAAAACAAAAAAAACAGCTTGGTTGTAATGCAGCTCTTTACTTCCATTTATATTGCATGCTCTAAAAAAATCACAAAAGACCTGAAATTGTTTAATGGTTACACAACTTTACAGGCAAGATCCGATTTCTGGGTGTCTGAAGTTAGATTTGCAAAATCCCTGTTGCTTAGACTTGTCTTTTCACTGACATATCCTGATTGAAGGTCTTAGGAGGACCAGTCAAGATCCATTTATGTAACACTAGCACAGAGATGCTTTCCATAATGATGAGATGTGACTCATTAAATTGTTAATGTCTTTCAGGATTTTGAACAAAGGTCGTCGTCATCAGGAATTTCAGCAACCTTTCCCCCTGTGGAATGGGACTTTTTTTCTGCTTTATATTCATCGTTTCATGTCATCTGTTTTCTGTTCAAGGGGCATGGTGTCAAATGACTCTATGCATAATCAGTGATGGGCGGAGTTTAGGTGTCAAAGGTGATTTGCCCCGCATTCAGATCAAACACTTCAAATCACCGCTCAGCGCATTCATTTATTGAGATATAGCGTCAGATGACCATCATGTGTGGGTGTTTTTATGTGTGCGGCGGCGAGGCGGCCCAATCTGGACGAAGACTGTCCCTGATAATTGCAGCTACTTAGGCAGATCAATCAGAGCTCTGCTCAGTATGCAGGTCCTGGTCTTTACAGCAGACCGAGGGTCACAGTGACTTTAAAGCCAAAACTTTGAGCATTTTAATGAGGCTATGTGAGTTATAGCACGGGCCAGCCTATCCAGATGCACATGCATACACACACACGCAGACACACACCACCAGTAGCAAACATTCATAGTAAACAGGCATCAATAAATTCTTCCTCTATCTTCCCTTCGCTCTGTCTACAGGCCACATCATTCAGAGGTAAAACTAATCAGTGTGGAAGACCCTTAAGTCCAGACTGGCTGTATTAAAGTGCTGGCAGTAGAGCTGTAGCTGTGACCTTCAGATGCAACCAAGAGCAGACATACACTGGAGGTTTAAATGAACCACCAGAGCCCCCTGCTTCAAACAACAAAGAACTCTCTACGCTGTTCATTCATTTCTTCAAACAACAACCACCCAGGCAGTAAAAACCATCAACCTTGCACTATAAGTTAAGGCCAAAGTATTAAGAGAGGCCTCGAAGGCAGCTATGTCTCATGGGTCTGTGCTGCACTGGACTGAAGCTCTGAGCACAAAAACAAGGCACTGCAGAGGTGCTTAAAACCTCTGCAGGCCATGCCAGTAAAACTGCCGACCCATCAGAGCCAACATGCCCACTTTTTCCAGAGACACCCTGGTCCAACAGATCCAAAATGTCTGTTCTTCTTCCTCTCTAAGCCTTCATGTATTATTCATGGGCAGACCTCTGGCCCCATCAGAAAGCCTTGTTAAATCTTCTGAGGGATTCCTTTCTTCCTCTCCCCACAACTCATTTTCTGCCCTCACAGAACATATAATATGGACACTGATTGAAAGAAATTTCCTTTTGGGAGGAACAACGCACTAGCCTTCATC
>CAEMYA010002140.1:6368482-6430301 GCA_903131615.1 Diplodus sargus | reverse complement strand
CTAACCTAATTTGAACCTTCCTGTAAACGTGTTTGTATTAAAGTTTTGTTAAAACCATTCTAAATACAGTAGATGTTAAAACAAACCTAAGGCTCAGAGAAAACTCTATAAGACCTTTCCATGATGTTGTCATCTATAAACAATCACCAAACACACATTTCCTCCTTAATCATGAGTCAGATTTCTTTTTCAAAGACAGTAAAATATGGGGGTGATAGTGCTTTGAGGACATATTCTTAGGATTTTAACACCCATGCATATTAAACCTTGCCTCAATGGCTTCCCTGCCATGCACTTTCATTTCCATTAACAAAGAAAAATGTAAAATAGCCACATGCCATAAGTTTCAAGTGAAATAGTGTGAGCTTTGCTCGACATTGACATGATATTTACATCAAACACTGTGTCAGGTCTGTGAGGGACATCAACAAAGTTATGTCAAAAATCTTTCAAAATACTGGTGAGAGCAGTGTGTTGAGAAGGAGGTGAAGACTAGAATCAGGTGAAGAACTGGTTTAGGTCAGTAACCGGCCAAGATTACACTTACAAATACAACTACTCACATGCTTGACTCAGATTATAATAATTTCAACTAACATGTTCAGAGCTGATTACCCTGCTGATTACTTTATCATGAAACTATCAATCTCCTTGTCTATACAATGCCCAAACCCAAAGACTCTTCATTTAATTTTAGTAATGATAAAGAAAAGTAGCATGTCATTAAGTTTAAGAAGCTATAACATGTACGTTTTGACTTGATACCTAAGCTTTGATTTAGCTTTAGTTTGGTTGAGTCACAATCTGTGAAACTGTACACAAACAATTTCATTAAGTAGTATAAAACAAGCATTTAGAAAAGATACAATTATTCAAAGTTATCGCAAATTAAGGCAACACAATCAGTTAAAATGTTTTGGAAATTGCAATTCAGCCAAGTGCCATTTCCAAATCCCACCAGCAGTTTTTTTTTAATGAAGGTAAAATATGTACAGAACAGCATCATAATTAAGTAACGTAGCATGGCAGAGATGCCCTGGCCAACACAGTATCTTGTTCTCCAGATGTAAGAAATGTGGTTTGTCTCAAATGTTCATCATCACTATCTTAATAGCCTTTTTACAGTGAAAATGTAAATTGTGATACAATAACAATAATTCCCACTAATCATGAATTAAATCGCAATATTTGTCAAAATAATTGCAATATGATTTGTTTTTAGCATATCCTGCAGTCCTAATCAAAGTTTAAGAGGGTGATCCCAATAATTCTTCCTAAAAGCTGATCTGGAGTTAATCTGTATAAAACATTCTTCTTGCACTATGACCTTTCCACTGATTATAAATGTGACTGTAACTTTTTGAGATATTTTGATAATAGCCACACTTGCATGCAGACAAGCTGTAAAAAAGGGACAGAATCATAAACTCAAGCGCTCAATTCATGGAAGTAAAGAATTTAGTGCCACTTGTTCTGCAATTGATTCCAGCGTCAGTGTGATTTATTACTCTTGTTTAAAAAGTCAAGGTGGACGTAGGCAAAGTCACAGAGAGCAGAGCAATAGGAATGAACTGCTATCAAATAGACTGTGGAACAATGCTGATGAGGAAACCATGCAGCGCCTAATGGTTTAGATTACTGAATGTTTTGCTTTGAACAAAACGATCCACACACACACAAATTACTTGTTTGACTAAGATGAAGCAAAAGACTAATACAGACATTGTCAAACCAGTGGCTATTCTCTCCATTTCTTCTCTTCTGTTTAATTTCTGTCAAACTCTGCTGACATGACACTTCGCCGTCATCACTGAGGAAGGTTGCCAAAGACACACATTCATCCTAATACACAAACGCACAAATAGACACACCATCAATCACATCACACAACTCTAAACAACATGTCTGCAGTTCTCAGTGGGGTAATCGTCTGCAGGCGGTATTGGATCTGTGGTTAACAGCAGAAAAACAAATGAGTTTCCAAGGTCACTCTTAAAGGCGGCACTGATAATTGAGTCTTCCCTGTAGATCTATCAAACACAACAATAAACAAATACCAATAATATCCTCGGGCGATTACAGGGACATCATCCTTCTCTTCCAACAGAGGCTTGAGGCAGTAAAGACGGAGCAAAAGAGGTGAGAAAGACACCGCGATCATCGCAGTGTGACGAAGAAAAGCCAGGTAAAGAGACAGTTAGCGGACACAAACTTTAAGGGAAAGAAACACGTCATAGTATTACTTTAAACGATTTCTACCCAAGATTAAAACATACTGTGATTACACGTGTACCGCTCACTACCATCAAAGCTCACGAAAAACAAGTCTGACAAAAGTGATTCCAATGTTCAACTAGTTACATTCTCTCTCACCTCTCTGTGCCCTATGTATGTTCAGAAGCAAAGTATATACAACAACCCCCAAAATCAGTGCCGATGACTTCAACACATGCATTGCAACCTGAAGCTTCAGAGGCATTGCTTTGATGCATCCACAATGAATACCTTTGTTCTGTATCGCCCTAACCTGATATTTAACTAGAGTGTTATTCAGAAACTACTAAAGACAAACAAAAGACCCATTCTGTACAATACATACAATGTGGACCCATACAACTAACATGTGTTGTTGTCTACCAGAGGTTGTCAAAGTACACCATGTTTATGTGCTGTGAACTATAGGTAGGTTCGAAAATATAATGCAACATTTAGCAATAACATGTCTAAACATGACTAGAACTTTGCAATATATTTTGTATGGTTGTGTATTTGCTATTGCTCTGTTCATGTAACATTCTGACGCTGCTGCGACAAACAAATTTCCCCGTCTGCGGGACATTAAAGGATTTCTGATTCTGATTCTGACTTTCATTCAGGGTTTCTGCAGGTTTGAACAAGTCAAATTAAAAACTTTTTAAGACCATTTGGAACTAAATTTAAGACCTACACGAAGTCCAAAAAGTAAGGAAAAGTGCGGTCCCAGAATTACTTTAAATAATAATTTTGTTGTTTCTTTAAACAACTTTTTACATCCAAATCTGTTGCCAAAATGTTTAATAATAATGACACACTTTCTCTATGAAGCACTTTTCAAAACAAAGTTACAAAGTGCTTTACATGGTTGAACCAGAATTAAACCATTTCAGGACTTAGGCAAACAAAATCAGCCTTTTAAAGTAGGACAGAAATTACATGGAAAAAATAATACAGAAAATAAAAGAATCAAATATCCAATGATAATATAAGGTCAAAACGATAGCAATAACAATAAACAAATAAGACATGTTGAAAATAAAGCAGTGTGGATAAATTAGTAAAACGCTTTTTTGAAAAAAAAAAAGTTTTGATAAGTGATTTAAAAGATGTTTCCGATTTGGCAAAACGTTTAAACAGTGTTCAAAATGCAAAGTGCCTCCGCTTTCAACGCCCGAGTTGAGCCAAAGATGGTTTGAATGTCGCTTGAATGCAAGACGGCAGAGGCAGCAAAGAGTTCAGGTCGAGCAGAACTGGAGAAACTTGGACTGGGAACTTGTGACAAAGGCATACAAAAGTGTGTGATCGTGTGTTTTGGCTAGAGACTTTTAAAAGCTAAATGGTGTTTTTCCAATTTTGTGTGAGACACCAGCACTTTCACACCAAGTGTGCCGAAGTTGAGGGTCGCCTTGCAGAGTGTAAACTGTGCTTCAAATTCGTTATTAGGTACAGCTTTTAACAAACTGAATTCTGGTTGTTCAAGCCAACACTTGTTAATTCATACTTTCCCATAGTTGTAGCAGATTCCACTGTCGAAGTATTTCCGGAACTGGCGAAGAGTGCGGTGATGAATTCCGACCGAGCTGTTGGCAAAATGCCACTTACACTCCTGGTTACTTTAGAAAGAGGTACAACATACGAAACCGACTGTCAATCTCACCAACACATTTCCCCAAAACAGAAAAAGGTGACGATGGAAGCGGTAAATGAAGATACATATTTCAGACCTAACTAAATGAAATTAAAGGCCTATATGCAAAATATGGACGTATTTAAGACTTTTTAAGGCCTAAAATTGAGAATTTTAGACTTTTTAAGACCCCGCAGAAACCCTGCTCATTATCCCAAATGTTTCCAAGAGAAATCTGTAACTGTCTTCAAGGTAACAGAGCATTTCATTTGGTGGACTGGCACTATGCCTCACAGGAAACATCAGATGGCACATCAGACATCCCTTTCTAAAGTAGAGTAGCAAATTTTTTAGAAAATACACTGATTCACTTTCTTTTCTAACTCTTGGCAAGAAAGTGCAGTAACGTGTTTTAGAAAATTTTGAATTATTCCTTTAAAGCAAATGCGAACAACCTGATGTAAGAAATATTTAAACATGTTAAATGATCTAATCGTAACTGCATCTTTTTTCACTTGTTGTCATCATGTCAAGAACTGAGGATCCAGTATCAGATCATCTGTCACTTTAGGATGGACATCCATGCTTCACTGGACATTTCTCTCTCCCTTGTCTTTCCCTGTTCTCTATATCTACCCCGTTGTGGTTTGTGTATGTGAGCTATTAGTTTTTCAGAGTGAGTCTGAGATGACGCAGTATGCAAGGAGACAGGTGAAACCATGCTAATGATATTGAACCTGGCAACACTGTCAAATCCCCCAAACACAGCCGGCACATTGTATTCCCTTGAGAACAGAGCATCCTGAAATAACTACATTGTTACGTTAGGGGAGACGCGGCTGTGGGCTTTTGCATGCATCTGTTTGTATTTATATGCGCATTTGTGTGATTGCATGTCCATTCACAGCGTGCAAGGGTTGTAATATGTTTCAACAGAGAATGTTTTAATGTCAGATGCATCAGGCGATAGCATGTCCTCTCAGCAAAAGGTATGAATGGGCACTATAAAGATTATTTGTTTTTTTAAACATTAATCCATCTTGTGCTTTGGCTCCCAAACTTTGTTTTGACAAATTGTAAAATCTAACGTAATTCTGATGATGAACCACTTTTAAATATGCTTACTTGAAATGACTGCTACTGGTTTCAGGAAATGCCTAATATGTGCATCATTTTTTATTATTTTTGAGGTCCATGTAGTCATTAAATGCATGCATTATTTAATGGAGGCCATTAGCAACAGCAACTTACTGGCATTAATAAAACTAAATGGCATATATACCAGTGTTGCTGTACAATATGCTCCCGTGCACTTTTTATAATGAAGGCACTGAATAGTGCATAGTCAGAACTTTCCCTTTAAAACAATAAGCCCCAAGGCTCCCACGTATTAAAGGGTAGTGCAGTACATAAAGGTCAACATAAAGTATAGAGCAAGCTAATTAACTACAAGAGGGAAACATATACAAAGCTATAAGGACAATTAAAATCTATCTATGCTAGGTCAATTTGCAATGAATTTCCAGTGGTTTACATTTTAACTCATTTTACTCAGCGCCATTTGCAAACCGTCATACAACGGCCTGCTTAAACCAGCAGTAAACAAGTGAGAAAATAGACCAGAAGAAGATTCATGATAGGGAGACATTTTTACCACACCATGCTGGAAAATAAAAAAAACATCTACCATGTCCACACTTCTAAGTCATTTTTGGATTCAGTGGCTACTATCCACACACTCTCGTTTTACTCTAAATCACCCACTCCTCTGTACAACTACTATTTTGGCTCTCACTTCTCCTACAAGGGTCTCTTTATATTTTACTATTGTTAGTTATCATTCCTTTTCTGGCATATTTTCAGATTGACTCTGAAAAATGCTCTCTAAACAGAAATAAAGAAGACTAAAACTCCATTTTGTGCCAGTGCTAACTTGTGAATAGCACAAACATGGCTGCCATTTTTTGTGTTTGCATCTGTTTTAGGATCCAAATGCTCCCCCACAGACTGAGGTGGATATATTAGAGCAACTAAGGTTGTGATTATGCAGATCGGGTGGTGCAGTGCAGTTTGAATGCTTTTTGGCCTGAGATTGTGCTCACACTTCCACCTACTCAGACCAATTTGAATTTAAAAAACAAGCACATATATACAACAATGTATGGAGCTTCCATAGGAGGAAGCCACAAGGTCACCTCTCCAGAAGCATATAAACACTTTCATCTATGACGAATTTGAGGTATTTTTTCTTGTATAAAAATTGCAGCCACCGCACATTAAAAGGATTAACCATACACATTTTAAAATACGGTGATGGACGGCTGATTATCAACATCAATCACATTATCATTATTATTATTATTATCATCATTATTTTTATTCACAATACTTGAAGATATGTCTTTCCTTTTAGTTGATTACAAATCTGATGCTATGCCCTATGTGGGTGATCCTTTTAAGGATAGGAGGGATGTGCTGTCGATTAATTCACACAGGTCATGCATAACAAGCATGGAAAAGATAAACTACAAGGTAATATAGATGTAGTGAGTCTTCTAATTTAAATTTTTTCTCAATGTGAGCATCATTACCCATCTTCAGGACATGCAGTGTCTCGAGATATTTAAATCCAACTTAAAAAGGGACATTCACTGCTCTTAGAGGCATATTTGGCGTATATTTGTGCTTTGCAATTGAGGTTATTTTCTCCTCAAAGACATTTGCTTTTTGCAGCCCATTAGCAAACTGTCCGCTGCTTTAAAAGCAGATGAGAGGAGCTGATCTGATGCTGATCTTCCTTCTCTGCCTATTTTCAGGTTGTGCTGTTCTGCAAGAGCATCATGACTGTGCCTCTAGTCAGCACACATGTATGTCTCTGCCATGAGTTTGTGCATGCAGAAGGTCTTGGAAAAACAGATTGTCTGTTAGCTTTAGTGTTAACAATCAAATATGCAACACTGTAACACACTGGCTGACTTCTCTTCAGAAGCCTCTTGCTTTCGCTGCATTGGGTGAAATAAATTAATGTGATTCAGCTAATATCTGACCACTGATTTTGTCAAATGTGACATAACCACTCAACTCACTCTTCTGCAAAATCCAGCTCACCGGCTGAGTCCGACTAGGGAAATGAGACAAAAACTGGATTACAGTGAGGTGTCAAAGCCAAGATCTGCAAAGTGCCTTCTCTGTTCGCAAGATCATTCAACACAGCCAGGACATGAACACAGATGACAGGGTTTCCCCTACATGTAATTGACTGTGGCGCACCGCCACGGCAAAATAAAAGCCGCCACACCTTCAAAATTCAGGCATAAATAAATCCAGTGTTAGAGAAAGGAAATATTTTACCGTCGTCTTCCACCGCAGTCTTTGACGTTAACTAGCATGTTGGATATTTCGCTTGATAATTAGCTAGAGGATTAAAATGGTCACTTAGATCAGAGTCCTGCACGGGTCACCGCATCCGACCAGTTTTCCGACACAACTTACATTCCGCACCCGAGCCGACCCGCTATAAATTGATACCGACGCTCGAAGGAAAATTGGACGGACGCAATTTTTAAAAGTGAAAGTAAGACAGCGTAGAGAGAATGAGTTCTGGGAGGGCGCAAGCACGCATGAATGAGCTCATATGAGATATAAATGCTTATCATTTGTGTCGCTAATAATTACTGATGATAAGTGACGCCTTGAAAATGGCAATCGTAAAACCCGACCCGCCTCTCCAGGCGTCCGACCCGATCCGCATCTGTGTCCGACACAGTACATTATTTTTCACCCGTGCAGGACTCTGACTTAGATAACTCCTCTCTTGAAACAAATAAATAAAATATCATTTCTTTACAATATTAGAGTTCTATGACATAAGTAAAAAAATTACAGTATGATGACCCAAAATGACCCCCCGCCACAGTCTCAGAAAATACTGGGGGAAACGCTGGATGACATATTTTAATGTTAGTCTGTGTTAATAATGAAAGTCAAGTCATCATGTGATGACTTTTGTCTTTTAGACGGGATGATCTAATTATCAGTCACCTCAATTTTCATGTTAGTGTGATGCAAACTGCCTCTAAAAGTTTTAAATTGCTTTCTCTAATGTTTCTCTGGTATCCTCGAATTGTCTTTTAATTTAGGCTACTTTCATCTCAAAGCTCAACCTAAAGGTTGTCTGAACTTAGGTAAGGTAAAAGTAATTTTCTGGTTCTGATTGTTAAGCCACATGTTCGGCTGTCTTGCATATGGTAATGAGCCAGTCGGACAGGCTGGAAAAAGGATAGTGGATGGACCCCAGATGGACATCTGGTGTCCCAGTTGCTCCCTTCTTTCATCTCATCTAGACTCATCTGTCCCTCATGGTGAAGCTCACTCAATGTCTGGTCATACTAAAGTAATCTTTCTGCATTTCTTTATAAAGTTGTAAAGTTTTCTTTGTTTCTCGAGTTTTTTTTTGTGTTTTTTTTTACTGATCAAATACCATCTCTCTGGGCTTGTGAGATCTCTATGATGGGAGAATGGCAATCGAGGCTTCGTGGTGGGAGGAAGAAACAGGCAAGAGATGTGTAGCTTCCAGAGTACATAGGGGATGAGTCATCCAGGCACCAGAGCTGCCAAAACTCAACCGCAACCTTTATTTTCAGTGCCTCTTCTTCCGCATTGTCCCTCCTGCTGTCCACCCACAGTATTTTTATCCGCAGAAGCAATGTATTTGTTTTCTTTTAATTAGTTTGAGGGTCGCTGACAAAGCTATTCTATTGTACACCCATTCAAAGATTCTTCCTAATTCATGAACTGAAAAGTATGGGATGCAAAAAAGAAAGAGGAGGCCTTTATTCTACGGCTGTGTTCACTGGCCCTTTGTCTAGCTTTCAGAGTTCTTTTTTTTCTTTAGAGATTAGCGTTTGTTCTCTCCCTTTTGCCATCTCTCCCTGTAATCCCTCCCTCTGTCTTACTCTGCTGCTCTGTGCCTACTTTCGGGACAATACACACTGCAAATGGATGCCACTTTCAGCATTCTCTGCTCCATCTTTCTCCCTCTCAAACGCAAGAATCAGAAAAAAGGAGGATGAGATGAAATAGTCATGAAGTGTGTCTGTTACTTCCTACATTTAGGGGCTATAAACTATTAAGGGTGAGAAGTGGATACGCATGCAGACAGTTGGGGAATGGATTGTAAAAGTTTGATCAGACAAGGGGACTAACAGAACATGCCAATCCCAATTCCCGATGGCTGGCACTGCTGAGAGAGGGATGATGAAATGAAAGTATTCAAACATCTATTGTGGACTGGCAGACGACTGAGATGTGGGCTTTGATGGCAGCCTCTCAGAGAAGTTTATATCTGCCTTAGTTAAGCTAAGAAAACTACAACGCGCATGCATACCTGAACACAGGCAGGTGTTCTCATTTGCTCAAACTTACAAACATAATCATGCACACATATACCAATAAACACATATGCATGAATACCCACTCTCTCGTCATATGGACTCAATTTGGGCTTTAATCTGTTCAAAGCAAACTTTGATCCATATTCCATGTGTTACATTTGACTTCAAACAGGCCAGGAAAAATTAAGCCTTTAAGTTATCCGGGCAAAGTTAGTGGGCCAAGTTCTCTTCCATTATACAGCAGAGAGCGGATATATTCACCCGAGCTGATAGAGCCCGATCTCTTCTTCCATTAGCCTTTATTGGTCTTCCAGTCTAAAACCATTCAAGGGAGATAACATGCACTCATATAGACTTTTATGGTTATATACCTTACTCAGCTTTAAAAGGTATTAATCTCTTTCATGTGTTTCTGCCTTATTTTCTTCTATCGTTCCCGGCCCAATCTTGGAAGAAGGAGATTGCAGGTAAATATTAAAGTCATCAATCAATTGAAGTAGTAAGGTAAGGGAAAGGATGGAATACACTTGAAGCGAGAAGAGAAGAGAAGAGAAGAGAAGAGAAGAGAAGAGAAGAGAAGAGAAGAGACATCTCTTATATATCACACATGACCGTGGTGGATTTGTCATAAAACTACCATCCAATTAAAAGAGGCCTCTCCATCTGCTTCTTCCTGAGTCAGCGCTGACCTTTCACCCACCTCACCTTCGCCATGATAAATCCACTGCCTGTGCTCACTGCAGGTGTCTGTTTCAATGCACATGATAGAAAGCGCCCATTAACTGCCTGAGTTTATATGAACCAACAGAATACAGGGGAATTTAACTGTACACACTCCTGTTTATACTGCAGATGTGTATGTGTGAGTGTGTGTGCAACAGAGCCAAAGTTGTTAAGTATTACCATGCCATTCCTTTCTGTCAGGGTGTTCTCTGACGGTGTGTGAGTGCTTTACTTTAATGTCTTTGAGATTATGATCACAGCTATGTGAACCAAAAACGGGACTATACATCAACCATAAAATGCTGCTGTGCATGCATAGCACTCTTGAATGAGTGAGTCAGTACTGGCCGTGTTACAGCTGTTTTTGCTGTTCCAGGCTGGTTAAATATAGCTTTGTATGCATGAACAGTAATTGCTTGCACAGAATTCAGATGCAAAACTCTGACCACGGGTCACTTTGCCTCTCTGCAATAATTTCTGGGACATGTCATTTGCTTGTTTACATTATCCATCTTCAACAGTTTCTTGACAGAAATAAATGACTGCAATTGCAGTTCAGCTGAGGTCCGTTGAGTAATTTCCAACCTTGCACTGATCTAAAGCAACAATTGGTGCCAAGTCAGCCTTAAATCCCTCCTTTCACTGTCACTCCTTTTTTCAAAGATGAATTACCCACTCAGAGATAAGTGCAAAAGACTTGACTACATATTAGAGATCCTACTTTAAAGAGGTAAACATAAAGGGTTTATGCAATGTAAAAACTAAAATATCAGAATGATGAAATACATGTATTTAAAAATCTGAGTGTTATCAGAACTCTATTAATGACGCAAACATCAAAAGCAGTTTTACAAACGAAAGAAGCAAAACTAAGTATCCCATTGATCTGTCTAAATTAACATATGGTGCTGAAAAGCAACTCCTTCTTATGTGCACTGGGTCACTTGAAAAACTATTATTGATGTCCATGATTTCAATCAATTTGGTTTAAAACTAACTACTGTTAAGGGGGATAAAAAGCTATACATAATGCAAGCTTTAGACACTGACTGCATCACTTTGGCTATTTTTACTCTGGGGTCGTTTCAGTCTATTAATAAAGCACATTTTTCATTGGTTTGTTATGTTGCTAACGATAATGAAGATGACAGCGATGATCATAGTCATAATTACAATGCATGTGTGAGTGTGTGCGTATGTGCACTGTACATGTGTCTATGTGTTGTTATGCTGCATGCCTCTACTTTTGGCCAATCTCAGAGGGAAACATAATGTGTTTCCGCTGTCACTGACAAGTGATTCTCTACTGTAGGATATATGCACTGCCTAGCCAAAAAAAAGTTGCCACCTGGATTTAACTAAGCAAATAGGTAAGAGCCTCCCATTGGATAATTACTGGATGGGCGATTATCTTTCAGCTGGCAACAAGTTATTTACCTCCAACTAATGCAATGAGTAGCTTCTAATTTCTTAAACAACCATGTCGAAAGACACATCCCATGGTCATAAAAAAGATGTTAGTCTGTTTGAGAAGGGTCAAATCATTGGCATGCATCAAGCAGAGAAAACATCTAACTTTAAACTACTAAAATGGCGGACATGAAGCATGAAGTAGTCCCGGGAGGCTAACGACATACAAGCACTATTCTGTTTTCTGTCCTAACTGATCTGTCAGTTCAGAGGACATCTCTGTCAGTCGAAGTGGAAACCCTGAATTCCATCTCTATCCACAGGATGCAGGCCGCTGATACAGTGACACATTTAAAAAGGTGTAGACATGCTTTCATCTCACAACAATTACCCAAGAGTCATTAGAGTGGAAACACATAAATCATTCCTGTGACATGTACAGTACAGTATACACACAGCCACACACACACACACACACACACACACACACACACACACACACACACACACACACACACACACACACACACACACACACACACACACATGTCAAAACCTGGACCAGGAAAGCACACAAACACAGTCAGCGACACACACTGAGACAAACACTCTCTGTGGAGGTTCTAGCTATGTTAAATGACTAGTATTAATCACCTTTCTCTGTCTCCGTGGTGATTATGAGCACATTAATCAGCAGCATGCCTGCCAGTTGGAAGTGAGCAAGCCAGGCAGAACAAGTGATGAAGGAAAATGAGTAGAGAAACATAAACACTCTGTAACATGAAAACAAAGTTAATGCCACTCTGGGTGGAAATAGCAAAGACAGTGATGAGTGCATAACAGTACAGCTATTTAAATATAGTTTTTTTTTATTCTAAGCAGCCCACACCAACCTCCTGTGGAGCCTCCACAACACTTGCGTTTGAACGCTCACGCATCAAGATGCTGCCTACCTTCTTCAGACCCACAGAAAATATCCCAACGTGTAGTTCATCTCCTCATCAGGAATCAGTTTGGTGTGCACACAACACATTTAACATTTATTAATCAAAGAATATATCATCGAGGGGTGCTATGACAAAGTCAGATTCGACATTTGGCACAATTCACAATAGTCAAGTAAAAAATATGTAAAACTATGTTTCCAGTTCAACCACTGTTGTTTTTATTGTGGTTTATGTTATACATTTTGATGCAAAATGCAAATACCAGACAGTACACACACACACACACACACACACACTTGACACAGATCATTGTCTCCAAAGAACTGAAATGAATAATAAATGTTTGATAAGAGTCTCCTGATAAGAGGAAAACAGCATCCAAACTTAGTTGGCCTTATAATATAGAACCCTGTGCAGGGGTAGACAATAAGGGAAATTTGCCTTTTGCAGATCACTGGCCCCACCATTCTAACCACTGGCCCAGGACAATGTCAGGTATCGATACCCATAAAAACGAGAAAGAACATATCCCAGCCAATTCCTGCGGTCTAGCCATCAAGGCTGGAACTGTCTACGATACCAATACTAGTAAATTTCCATGATTCTCGATACTTATTCGATACCACGATTTAAATTCGTTAGGCTACTTTATTTAAAAAATAAACAAATAACTGTTTCACATCAAACTTGTATTTAAGCTCCACTGTGCTTTAACAATGAAGTAAAAACAGAGTTAAAATGGTAAATATGCCTCAACTAGGGTTGTCAAAAGTATCGAAACTCAAAAAAGTATCGATACTAAAATGTTGTATCGAATACAATGCTCATTTTCAAAAGTATCGATACCGATTATTTTTTGAACTACCTCAGACCTGAAACTTGTTATCATAGTTCACATAAACGCGCGCTGAGGGCAAAGTTTCACTGTACCGAAAAAAAGGTTCTTATCAGTTCTAGTGACAGCCTTCAATCAGCAGCAGTGAGCGAGTGAGCTGTGCACACTGCAGTTGCTTGCAGGTGGTGTGCTGACGTCCCAGGGCACAGCGCTCGCTGCGCACAGAAAGTAGATGTCTCTGTTTTTGATCAGGTCGGGATCTCGCAACACTATTAGCGGTAATTAGCTACAGAGACGATTTTACAGAAATCATGTCAAACCACAGGGAATTAACGTGAAATTAGATTTATTACATTTTTTACTTGTTATCTTTTTTCAAGGTATTATTTTTCAGGGCCAGTGCTTGGAGCGTTCTGGTGGCCCTGACTGTTTAAAAGTACATCCGGGCCACCGGGCCATTTATATTGTCGACCCCTGCTGTGACAGCCATGAAACATCAACTTTACAGCAGCTGGTGGTGAAAGATGATGTTTAACTATAGACGACTATAAAACTGTTTTCCAATGTACAGTGATATTTAAATGCAACAGGAATGAACACAGAGTCAATGTCAAGACTCAACAAGAGCAGGACCATCCTGGGATTCTCAAGGTGAACTGTTTGGGTGGCGAATCAACTCAAAAATTCGTATGACTCTGATGAATGAGATAAAAACAGAGCAGACCTTACTGAGGACAGCTGCTAAGTCTTTCCTTCAATCGTATCTTCTCATTTAAAGCAACAAAATCCTTTGTTACTGGTCCATTCATGTGCACAGATACATAATCCTACTGTACAGACACACACCACATATCCAAAGATGCAGACATTTACATGCGCAGGCACAGCTGTAGTTGTTGCCAGCTGTGGACCACGTCACTCAACTTCCATTCTTGTCACTTAGACAATCTCATTGTGCAGCGAGCTTTTAAGTGCAACACTCATTTGCTTAACAAATAACAAACAAACGTTATATGCCACTCTTAAGACAGCTCTGCTGAGAGCGCACAATTACAGAAACTCTTTTCAACTGCAAAATTTAAAATGGTGAGGCACTGTGATGAGAATGACAGCAGTAACACCAGTTAATTGGGACAGGAATAACCTAATGGCAGCACAATGTAAGCACCGTCGTTAATTTGACTCTCATTAATATTGGAGCTCAAAGCATGAAGCACTTAAAAGGAATCAAATAGGATGGATGCATACTGGATGTGTAGACAGAGCGTTTGGATGGGAACTAAATCAGTATTTAGAGTACAACCAGAAAATAATGTGAAAAAATATAGCAAAGATAATAACAATAATAACAACAACAACAACAACAGGTCAAAAACAGCATTGTAAATCTTCCTTCAAGCTCTCTTATCCTCTGACTTAAAGGAGTGTTAGAACTAGAAGGCATTGTGTGGAGAAACTTAAAACATAAGCCCAAGAAATAAAGCTTTATCAATATGTGAAGACATGTCACGTAATTTTTAACATAACTTAAAAACCAGATCAGAAAACCACATTCATAAGAAATCATAGCATAGAAATCATTGAAGCACCTCTGGAAACACTGCAAGAAAAATCCATAGAATAATCTAGTACATGGAAGGAACAGCATGTACTTCCCTTAAATCAAGACTGTATTATGGTAAAAAGAACCTCTAGGACATCAGGGCATCAAAGACTGAGTATGTCTCAGCCTTTCCATGGTGAATGTGATTACAGTTACTGTGACAGAGACCTTGTGTTAGCTGTCAATCAGCATCCATCTTTGCCTGACAGAGAGAGCCTGCGGTAACAGTCACACGGGGTAAAGTACTGCATGTTGCTATCCTGAGTAAGAGGGACAAGGCCCTGCGGAAGAGCCTTGCCTGTCTCTGTTGTCCTGTGGTGAAAAAGGTCAAAGTCATCAGAGGATTATCACCAGAGACAATGACGTTGATATTTGCCTTTTGATAAGTACATTCCAGTACAGTGGTTATGTTATGCTTGTGCTACTGTAATGATAGCTGCTTAAATTTAAACCGGTGTTTCACCCAAATGTGTTTTATGGGCAAAAAGCAACTGTGAAGTAAAATATTTACAGGAAATTTTGACTTTCTAAAAACATATTTTCTGGCTAATTTAAGTCCAGTTCTATTCCTACAGGACCTCCAGAAGTTACCAAAGTAATTGCCCGAAAAGAACTTGGATTCTGCCTGAAACTTTACACTAAAAGCACTTCTATGCATGGGAAAAGAAGGTTGGGAATAGGGAATACTTTATTTGAAGTCACAGGAACTGCAATTCCTTGCCTGTCACTCCACAGTACTTCTACTGGTTAGCTCTCAAGTTTCCTTTTTCAATTTTTTGCATTCATATTGTGAGGATGCCAAACAAGGACATTGTTGTTTTTTTTTCTGTAAACAAGTCGTATATAGACAAACAATATGGCACAGCCTGTTTGTTTGAACAAAAGTAATCAAAAGGTATTTCATCACTATGAGCAAAGTGTAAGTATCTGTCTCGCACTGTCTGAACAATGAGTAATGTTAAATCTCTAAATGATATGACATCTCATAGGTAATACCCAGTGGAGATCATTAACTAATACTGACTGATACTGTGTTTTGATAACAGATTTGTTTGTGGTCTCAGGTTAAAAATAAAATCAGTGATGTTGATGTGCTATTGTCATGATGTTTAACATAATTTTGTTAGATTTCAAATATGACAATTATTTTTAGCTTGACTGTTTATCATATTCTGTGGACAGGATTGGAGAGATAAAATGGAGACTGACTGAGGCTGTGAACAGCATTATATAAGATACATGCATATACAAGTGAAGTTATGTCTATGTCCCTCCTCTACAATTTCTTTGCTCACGGAAACTCAATAACAACAAACAGTCCCACTGGACTCAATTAGCTACAGTTAAATAAATGGTGTGACTTTAATGCCCTGCCCATGAGCACCCAAATCCCATCTTCACCCTAAAAATACACCTCTTGTGTGTGTAGGCGTGTGCAGGAGTGCATGCATGTGAGCATGACTTTATGCTCACACTTCCTTCATCTTGGGATCTGCCACAGAGCACTCTGCGCAGTAGTGTGTGCTTGATAATTAGCCTCAAATTCACCACTTCTGTGAACACATGCCTGGTTGGAAATACCTTAGGGAAAGGTGAATGCTATGAGTGACTGTCATCCACTACCCGTATCCGGCGATGACAAATAGAGCTCAGGTTTTCCTAAAAACAATGCAACAATTAAACATGTTCCTCTGTTTCTAATCAGGCTCAACTCTGGAATTGCTTCTGTGATAATAATGATCTATACAGCATTGTGCCAATCAACTACACCACTGTTTGGTGAATGGCAAGGTATGTGACAACCAATATGTTCTTAAACCTTTAAAAATATGCCCACATTGTCGGTCTAATTAAAAAATGCAACAGCAACTGTCACCAGGCTCCACAAGCTAGTTCGTTCATCCTTTGATGCCAATTGCTATGCCCATTGTACATTTCTGAGGACCCCTAGGGGTGATGAAATAAGAACAAAATAAAAGTTCAATCATGTAAACATGCCTATGATCTTTATTCATGTTTGTCTTTGTATGACTGAACAATTAATTTATTGTCTTTCAGTAAAGAAAACAATTAATCAAATAAAGTGATGATGATGTTCTAGCTGATTCAAATAAGACACAAACTGTTGACTAGTACTATGGTGTATGGTTTTTGGGTATTGAGGTTCAAAGTTGAGGTTATTGTATTATTGAGTGTCGTGTGCTGTCTAGTGTACTGTAGGCTACTTGTATAATCTTCTCTTCTATATTTACTAAATTAGCATACATGCATGTCTTTCCAACTATAATGATCAGAATCTCCCCACGGGATGATTAATTTTTCATCATCTCTAATCCAGTTTAATTCTGACAAGCAACATCAATCGCATGGCTCTGGGGAGTAATGTACATTTAGTATTCCACTGTGTATACTTCATGACCTGGGTAGAATTGTTAAATGTTAATAATTAATTAACTCTGCTTTATATCTACTTGTAGTGCACAATGGGTTCGCTATTGGACTCGCCTGGGGTAAGATGGTAAAATAAAAGTTTATGAAACCAACTTTCTGTTCCATTATTGTAATTGTCTAAATCTCACATGGCATTATTAGACGGGGAAAATCAATCTGATTCTGGCAGCTTTGGCAGACAGGGTACAAAGTAAGAAATGAAATGTGGCTGCACAAACACATTTTGACCTTGGTCTGATCTGAATACCCTGTACCCATTAATTTACTTCCCCTGGATTTAGTCTCCTTTCATTTAACTAATTATAATAGTCTCTCTGTTTAAACTGCCCTCCTGTTTGTGTGGCTCTTCATCCTCCACCACTCTTGATCAGCCTTGGTCAATGTCCTGTTCTCACCCTCACAACATTGGTGCCAGCGTTAGCTGTCCTGTGTCTCTGCTCCTCTGCTGTTTCCCTCCTCTCTCCTTGCACCTTTGATGTCAGGAGCACAGCTAAAGCCTGAGCTAATCTGCTGTGGGGCTTCCTGAGCCCTAACCAGGCCAAGGGTTGGAGCCAAGAACATGGCACAGGGGCAAAAGAGAGAAAAGATGGAGTGAACAGTGTTAGAGGAAAACACTGCCAAATACTAATATACAATTCTCTTCCAATGTATTGTATTTAGAACTCAAACCTTGTTCAATTCTTAAAGACTATTCACTTGAAGATTACCAATATTTCATAATAAATAAAAAGTGTAGCGAACTGTACATTGTATATTCTATATGGCAATATGTATAGTGGAAGCCATAACTTATATGGCTTAATGAAGTAATGAATACAATTGAAGGGCTTACAGCAGGCCAATCGAGGATCCTGGAGAATGACTGTGCTCTCAAAGGAAGAATTGATATGAAGGATAGAGAAAAGATGAAAAAACCAAGATGAGAATGGTCTACGATATAATGGATGGGAAAGAAAGTTGGGGCAAGTCCAAAGACTGTGTCAGTGCATTGTATTTAATGGAAGGATGTTGCAGGGGAATGAGGAGGGTATTATCTTTGTTGAAGTAAATAGCCAACCCTCCTGCTCCCTCCCAGTGGCTTCCACACCAAGAGAAGGAAAGGCACAGTAATCATTCAGCAAAACTATGCATCTGCCTTTCACTGATGGTATTATTTATAGCCCATTAAAAAGGGCAAAGGCACCTCTTCTTCACCTCTGATACATACATAAAAATACTCTCAGACAAAAAGGGTCACAAAAGACAAAAAAGGATCACAGCTCTCTGTTGAAAGTTAATCAGAAAACATTCTTTTTTTCATCTTTATCATAACATACATTTTCAGACCTCATTTTCATTCACAATGCAAAGAGAATTAATAACCATATAAAGAAACAACATTTCTTCAAAGGTCGCTTCAAAATAACACTTTTCTAACCACAAAAAACTGTCAAACATATTTCACAAAGATGTCCTTTTCCTACATGATATGCACTGTGGATCTGCAGCAGCTAATTTCATCATCAAGGTTTGCTCAAGAAACAGCTAATCTTTTTTATGTTCAAGTGTATTCAGAATTCTGTGTGAGAAGTGAGATATGAGAAAGGTGCGGGTAGGTTTTATTTAAACAAATGTCACTCACAAATTCATTATTCACATCGAATCGAAAACAAATTCTAGAAAACATGATTCATGTTTCACATGGAAAAAGACAGAGCCGCGTGTTGAAAACCCTACAGCTCCAACATCTGACACCGAACTGCTAATCAGTCAGATAAATAATAAACGCTAGCAACCTGCACACATACACACCAATAGATCAAACAAAGCGCTCCATTATGCAGTATCCTAGACCAAGGGCACGTCAGCAACACTAATTAACATCACTGAGCAGTGTGAACAGGAGAAATCATATTCACAGGGCATGGTTTGGACCCAGGCCTGCTATGGCCACTCTGCTTCCATACCATAATAACCAAAAGTAATGTAATACCGGTTTCTGTTTATTTACGTGAATGCACATGAGAGGGGAAGCTCTTCATGTTTTCATAGATTTCCGTATTGAAGCACAATATAGCCCCAGACACTGGCCTTCTGTCAAACGATCAGCTGATCTATATCACCCATTCAAACATCTCACTAATTAGCCATGGTAAGACAAATCACACTGTTTTTTCCCAGCTCACTGGCTGCAGCACCTTCCGTAATCCTCCGTTATCACACAGTTGGGGAGGATAGTGAAGCTAATAACGCTGTGATATTAGCAACACTGATCTGCAAGTGATAGAGGCAGGCAGCACAAGCTGTTAATTCTGTCCGCATGAGTCCCAGACCAGACTAATCCCTATTTTAATTATTTTTTTTTCCCTTCAGCCCCCATTCCCACCCCTCTTGTCAATGTCTAATCAGACCATCTAATTAAAAAAACAGGAGGAGTGGCAATCAGGCAGCCTTAGCATTGAAAAAGACAGACGTGTACAATGTCAGCAGTACATGAGGTGCACATCTTGGTGGAGGATGAAGCTGATAGCCAGTTCTAGGTATGCAAGAACAAACAGTTTGGTGTTCATGTACTCATTCGTTTTGGCATTAAAACATTGATGTGAAGCAACTCCATAAGAACAGTTAAGCACTTTAGGTCACTACAATTCCCATGACAGTTTGTTAAAAGTGTCCATTGGTTTGCTTGCAAAGTTCTGTCCCCACAGACATATAATGTGAGAGTTTCATCAAGATAAAACTTTGTTTTTTTTGTCTGTCACTCTGTCTTTGCTTCTGTCTTATTGTGTCTGTAGGGGAAGTGGTATTAAGAAAGATTGCAGTACTGTGGGATCAATATGATGCTGACACCTCTCTGGCACTCTCCAAAAATCTCTACCAAGCAAAAACCCACTTACAGAGGGGGGTCTAATGGATCACATAACCACTATATCACTTTAGCTATGACTTAACCCCTGAACAAGCAACAGCCTCATCTGCTATGAGTATAATTGGTTATTCAAAAAGAAAGAGAAAATCTGACTCAGCCTCTGAGCCAGTATAAAAACAACTCATAATGAAAGAACTGCTAATAATGTTATAAAAATGCAATGTAATAAAATCATGATTTAATAGCCTTAAGCAACACAATGCTGAAAACAAAACGAAATACATTTTTACCTATCATGTCAAGTTTTTTATGATGCATACAGTTTTTGCTGCCAAGACATTTTTATCAAAATGTACAAATAAAAAAACACTGTGTCTGCACAGGATGACAAAAATGTAATCTCTGAGGAATTTGCAGACTACATACAATATATGTAGTGTTTAACATTCCAATTCCGTTCCAAATGTTTACAGAGACACTAACTGTCCCTCTATATGTTCAAGAGAGGAGCTAAGGCTTTTTACGGTGAGGACCAACACTGCCTGTCAACCTTTGCTTCCCCACGTTTATTGATGCAGTTAGGAAGAGTTTTTATGGAGGCACGCTGCTGTGCGGCCTGTAATTGCCGGTCAAGGCACGTTCACCAGAGTTCATAAAGGTTCCTCTGTAAATATATTCAGGCTGGCTTAGTGTCATCTCATCCAAAAAAGCAGTGTCTGTTTGATGGATGGGGAAAGGTGGGGTGTGTCACTGCAACTCTTCACATACACAAACACATTCACAGTGAGCAGTGAACATATACTGACTGTACAACCCCACACACAACCTGTCCTGCTGTCCCAAAGAAGATTAAGATATATTACATTCCAAACCAGCGAGCACGTCCTTGCTTTATTTCACCTTGCAGGTTCCCTCCTTCTCCTCTCCTGATTGCTCTTTTCTTCTTTCATTACTAGCCACAAATGTGAGCTTTCCAACCCTAATATACAGAGAAATGTTATGAACGATCATGAGTATCGAAGCATGTAGAGGAAGACTGTGTGAGTGATTTCTTCTCAAAGGTGAGAATGACTCCGTCTGTTTGTCTGCTGCATTAGTCATCTATAGATTCCCAGGAGTCTGGAATGAGTTGGCCATTAATAAGACGAAAGGCACTTGGTTGCAACCTGATTGTATTGCTGCATACGTGCCACATAAATAAAAATTCTTTAGTTTTTCATTCAAAATCAGACTCAAAATCAGAGACTCTTTTGTACTTCCAGCACATTTCAGTTGGTTCTACATCCCTGGCAGTTTCACTTGTTTCAGGGATTTAGGAGAAAAGAGTGCCATTGTCTGCAAAAAGCAGATCACTCTGCTAGTATCAACACAATTGTGCTCGATTCAACAAAAGCAAGATGATTCGCTTTGGAAAAACGGGTAACAATCTGACGCCCTTGGCTGATGTTGTCATGTTAAATTACTTGTCAAGATGGCTAGATTTCACAGCAGAGCTCACATATGCACTGTGTGTGTCTGTGTGTGTGTGTGTGTGTGTGTGTGTGTGTGTGTGTGTGTGTTTGTTTGTGCCCTTTGTTCTGATATTTGCAAGTTGTTTTGTGAAAAGGGGAGGTTAGAGAAAGAGAATGGGGATGTTTTGGGGTTGAGCAGTGACCCAGATCAGACGGTGACATCTCCGTCCACTCAGGGGACGCTCGGGGACAAGATGTCCTGCTGTTACCGCAGCATGGCCCCACTCCAAAGATCCACCTTAGAAGTCATTTTGTTGAGTCCCTGTCTACATATTTAGTTTGAACCAAAGCAAAAACAATCGATGTACTGAGATAACTTCACTGAGGAATGTAGAACAATGTTATGAGAAAAATGTTTCATGTTTATCATGTCAAAATGTCACTGATTTGGAAACTTTGTATTATATATATTATTTGTCTAATTATCATGTTGTCTGGTATGGAAATTTGACCTTAGCTGATAAGCAAAGTTCTGAAATCTGTGTCAGCGTGGCCAGTAAAACAATGTAGGTGAATAAGCAGGGCTGAATGAAGGCCCACTCTCACCCCTACAAAAATGAGCCAACTACAGCCTTTTGGTTAGTTGAAGGGTTTTATTCTACAACAAGACAAAAACTCAAAGTCTCAGACTGAATACAGGACTTATTTGCAGGACCTGTTGGATGTGTTTGCAGTGCAGCAGAACCTTGTGTGCATGAACATGCAGACACAGCTTAACACAATCCAATGCATGCAATGACTTGGCATTAAAAGGCTGTGTGTACTTGTCCTCACTGCCCTGCTTTTACATCTAATTGCTGCAGCCAGTGTCCTCTACAGCAGACCACTGAGTGCACTGTGCTTTTGTCCAATTGATTTCATATGTTGCTTTCCTTCCAAGCCTCTCCGCCCATCCCTCTCTCTTCCTTTTGCTCCATCTTGGTTAATTACTGTGATTGATTAATTGACTGATGCAATGTCCCTCACAGCCCTGTGAAGCTTAGCGTGCCGGCCCAATCACACTCTCAAAGAAAGGCAGAGGGAGGTCAAGGTTAAAGGTGTACAAATCTGCAAGAAAACAGCGTTGTCAACCAAGCAAGGCGCACACAATCAATTTCCATACAGCTACTGCTTTCTTTTGATCACACCATAACAAAAAGCCTCTGAAGCATGCTTCTTAAGGTTAGCAGCACTTGACCCAGGAAGTGAATTAAAGGATCAAAGCAAGCCGTGGGATGAAGCATCAGTGGATGCTGCACAACAAACACGAGTGTATAACTATTGTTTGCACAAAAGTGACAGATGATCAAAGACAGAGAAAGAAAGGGAACAAGAGATTGATTGTGTTTTTGACTGCCAAGCTGATACATGGACTTGCAGTATTAACAGTTGTGCAGCTCTTCATCTAATATACAGTAATTAACCAAAAAATATAAGCGGAAAGACAGATAACTTTGTTAAGTCAAAAGGACAAAGAGACGCCATGCTCCAGTATCCTAAAGTATTAAGAGTTTCAGGGAATTATAGATAAGGACAAAAACAAGACAAATATTTTTTTTCTAATTGTCATAAAAGCACTATAGTACAGTAGCTACAGAGATATGACTATTAGTGTCAAAGTTCTTGAATGAGGACATGATGAAATGGAGATCTGAAATATAAATGAAATAATGTATTTTAAAAAGCCTGTGATCTATTTGTAGGCCCAGGGCGCCACTGTGCAGAACTTAAAATACATCTCTGTGTGCAAATCATAAGCCATTAGTGCATCTGTGGGACTATTAAAGCGACAGATTGGATCCCAATGGTGCAGTGCTTAGTAAACACAACTAAAGAGACACCCAGTGAGGGCACCATGATCTGGGCCATTACCTCTAACCTCTGCGTGTTCTCTGGTCTCACTGGGATGGCGGGGTGAGGTAACACATGAATAGACATGCTTACACAGACACATTGCTATCCAGGCCGCTTGCCTCAAGGGAGTCAGTTTATAGGTTAGACTCAATATTGCCAAGTAAACTGCTGCACCTGCTGTTTATTAACACAACACAGATGATCAATAATAATTAATGATATGTAATAAGGAATAATAAAATTACTTCCCTTTTTATTTGCTTTGAGAGTATAAGTGAAACAGGCTTTACCTTGAGAGAGAGAAAAAAAAAACACTAGCAAGCTTGGAAGGTTGATAGAATACATGGCTAAGCTTTGGCCCATTTTCGCTAACCTTGCTCTCTGCACTGCAAATCTCCTCTCCAGCTCTTAGCCAGAGCAATGCAACAGAAGGAGTAACAAAGTGTGGAATTCTGGGGTGAGCCAATCTGCAGCAAGGCACCAGGTGTTGGAGATAATGTTTCGCTGGAGCATTTCTTGGCGGGTGGTGCAAAGTTCATCATAAGTGAAGTTTTGATCGATGGCACATTGCAGATTGAGTCCTCAACCAAGTGCTGCTGTTAATAAATCCTGACTCAAACAAACAGACTTTGAGGGCCTGTGGTGGAGAGACTGGCAAAGACAGCTATTGATCCACTGGTCTAGCACAGGCCGATAAACCAAACTATGTTTTGAGATGCATAAAGCTGACGCTGCAGAAAAAGGAGGTAAAGAATAAAAGAAAAGAGCTGACCTCCTGATTTTTTTGTTTGTTCTGAAACCTTTCAGTAAAATGTAAAACTGGTAGAGCTGGTTTTAGAGACAACTTCTTTCCAGACATTATCTAATATTAAGGTGAATCCTGACATGGTATTAAGAGTTCAGAATTGGCACAATTGGCCTTTTGAGATCTTCAGCCAGAGCAGAGGCAGGTCTGAATGTCATCTGCAGGGTAAATAGTGGGAGGTAAAGTGGTTGATAAATGTAGGGAGTTTGAGGAGATAGACACAGAGAAAGAGAGAATGTACATGACAGAGAGAAACAGACAGGGATCAAGATCAAGAACAGTAAGAGAATGTGAAAGATACAGCTGGTATATAACCCCTCAACAGCACAATGTGGGAGATCTTTTTTTTTTTGTTTTCTTGACATGATGATCCTTGACGTGCGTCAGGGCTTCATTACCATCCCTCACATCAGCCGTGAGACATTTCCATCTCAGCCAGTGTTTCTCTCCGTATGAGCTTTATCCATTGTATAGTTTAGAGAAGTGTAGTTGTGGGCTTTCAGATATGCACATACAACATACATGCAAAATAAGTGGAATACACAAGTCAACAGTAACTAATGTTTGTATAAATGCATAAATCAAAAGCAAATCTGACATACATTACACAAATACTTTTGACTCAAACTCTGGAATCAGGGAAACTTTACTAAACTCAAAGCATGCCATTCATTAGTTTCAATTATTTGAATGTGGATTTTATGATGAGAGCACCACTTAGAGTAAATTATTTTAGAATGTAAAATGAAAGACCATAGACTTTCATTAGACAATCACACCAAACTATCCACTCAGATGCTTTATGACACCCACACAGATGGGACAGAGAGAGAGAGAGAGAGAAAAAGAGAAAGAGAAAGAGAGAAAGAGAGAGAGAGAGAGAGAGAGAGAGAGAGAGAGAGAGAGATAGGGAGAAAAACGCCAGAGTCAGACCATCCTCTACGTGACTAGACTAGTGATGCTGCGGTGAATTACCGGTAAAGCTCCAGATCGAAATGCTTCCTTTACTCCAACAGTCTGTGTTGTGAGAAACAGGCCACAGCATAAGAAATGTATTCAAAATGTATACCAATAATATACACCCACTTCACCATGACATAGTATCATTTAAAAACACATCTATGCAAAGTGCCCCTGCATACGCTGCCAATACTCTGTATTCACTGGCTGAAAATAACTGCCTTGGTGCCAAAACGTACAATAAATAACGCTTTTTAGCAGGGGACTATTGGGAGCGCAGGTGGGCAACCACCTATTCTTATGCTGGCAGGCAAACAATGGTCAGAGGAAATGTTGCACAATCACTCACTTCCATACACACTCTCACCGAGACTGTTTTACTACAGGAAGTACTTAAAAGAAAGTGCATGTGGCAGCCAATTGCTTGTCATAATCAATGCTGCAGTGGAGTCTGGGGGGGGGGAGTATGAGACAAGTGTGTCACCCCCTTGAACAATAGCAGCCGGCATGCACACAAACACACTGAGAATAAGAGTAAATGTGCACAACCAAATGGTTGTATGCATACGTACACGCCATTGCACACAAATCTGCCAATAGATCATCTGAGATGAATTAGAACTGAATCCGTGCTGCAGTAAACTTAAATCTCATGAGCCCCGACATGAAAAACTTTTACCGATCTCTTTGAAAACACAAAAACAAAAGTTGAGGCATTTATCTTCACAAAAATGAAACACACTCCTATTGCTGTAAGTCCCATCGGAAACTAGAGAAAACAGCCCCTGGACTTAAAAAGCTGTTCCGAAGACCATTCACTCACTCTCAGGTGAGTCAACCTAACAGCCAATCAATATATACCCAGTGTTCTGTACTCTCCTCCAACAATTCTTTATCTCTCTCTGTCTCACTTGCACACACACAGACGTGCTTCCTCCACGGTTGGGACATGATGACACATATCAGCACTGAAGGGATAATCTTTATGCTAGCTAAATGTCAGTATGTCAAGTCCGTAGGGCAGAGGGTTAAAAGAGAGAGGGGAAAGGAAGGGAGGCTACCCAGAGGGATTAAGACTCATTGGGCTCTCAGATCTCCTAACAGGAAGAAATATGTTGCATTTACCCAGGTAGCTTTGTGGTGTCAGAAATGGATGCAGGGAATAAACAGAAGAAGAAGAACAGATAACTCTCATGGGAAATGGAGTTTTGCAAAAGTTACTAGAACGGAAAATTAAGACATATGTTTTGTTTAGGAACATTTTCTGTAAAAATAGTGCAATCACTGACCGGTGATGCAGCAGTTTTTTCAATTACTGAGGAAATAATGCAAGTACTAAAAGTGCTTTTATTATACTATTTACAGTATCAAAGGTGCTGCGAGTGTTGCCTTCAACATCTCAAGGGAGCACTACGGGTAGATGAAAATGCATCACAGTGCTTTGCAAAACAATTGAGCGCCAAAGAAAATTACAAGTCAAATAGCTGTGAGTTCACTTAGTAGCGAGCAGGCGAATGAGCATCTGGCAATTGGCGAGCGTCAGGCGTTATTTACATTGCCTCAAAGTGGATGGTGATGGGGAGGAAAATCAATGTGGATGCAAACAGTGTAATGGCAGAGTAATGTGTTCCCCTGGGCAAGCAACGCAGAAGAAGTCCTGTCAGGGTAATACCGAGCAGAGGCAGAATTCACTTGCCGTTTTTACCAGCCCTTCCCACTGCCACATTCAATCCACATACACATCTCAGCTCCTGAAGTCAGTCTCCAAGGCTGTCTTCTCCCGCTGCCTCTCGGAATGCTAACTCTGCAGAGCCGCCAATCAAAGCGCCGGATGGTACGGTAAACAAGAATGTAAGTGAGCAAGATTAGACTCGCATATGCAAAGGGGTGATGTTCTCGATGGTGATTGATGGTGTTTATTCAGGTTCATTCTCTTTATCACAAAACACACATACACAACAAGACAACAGGGAGCATGCAAACTTGACCTGATTTCATTTGAGCTGTTTTGGATCGATCAGGGAAGCATGGGTGACCGTGATCCCTGGCCTCTCTTCTCCTATTGGGCCACTCAACCTGTCCATCAGGTATCAATCAATACTGCTCCTAGAGCACCCCACAGTTTAAATTAAGTGTCCAGTGAGCTGGTTGGAAGCCAACACTGTACAGACTCTATAGCTATGAAATCGTGAAAAGCACACTTTCACTTCCATTCCTTGTCATATGGTCAGGTCACAAGTTTATATCACTATTCATGCCCTCAGTATGATGCTCAGAAGCAAATTATGAAAAATTACTAATGAGAATTGAGAGAATAAACAAGGAACCAGGTATGAATTAGGTGCCTTTTCTGACAGAGATCAGAGCTGCAATGATTAATCTATTGATTAATAAACTGGTCAAAAGAAAATTAAGAGGCAACCAAAATGATTGATGAATCATTTGTATGCATTTCTAACTGAAAAAAATATATACATATATATATATATTTTTGCTGGTTGCAGTTTTTTTGCTGGGTTTTGCTGCTTTTGTGTGTCATTTATGAATGTAAATGAAGAATGAAGTTTGGTGCTGTTCTGAGCATTATTTGTGGCTATGAGTGGCTTTTTGATGGCGGTTTCATCTTGGAGGTATATACTGCAATGTATTGTTATCGTGCAGTTTTTTTTCTGAGTTTGCTAAAAATACAAAAGCTAGAGGTCTGCAAACTTGATCTCTCGAAGGGGGGTCTTACTCGGTGTCACAGTGTGTTAGACCATGGATTAAATTTACACCGGAATGTCCCTTTAAAGTAACAGAAAGAGCACAATCATCAAGCTCTACTGAGCAGACCGCTCACCAAGCAATTCACTAAGAGAAAGTGTGCTTTTGGTCAATGCTATCATAGAACTCCACCTGACCCCTCTAATTGCCCACCAGCAGGGAAGTCATAATCCCTCAGCCCATCTATCAATTTCCTTGCGTCCACATCCATTTTCTGCCCTCCTCTCCACTCCTCTCCTCTGGTATTGGCTGATTCTTACTGTTTGACCCTGTAACCCTATCCTTCTGTCACTGGACCTCCCTGCAAACTCTAAAATTATAGATATCCCCCAGGGATAGAGTTATTGTGTTGAAAAGGGACTGATAAGTTTTTTATGTTTTGCAGAAAACAGGCAACTCTTTTGAAGTCAACACTGTGTGGATAAAGCCCAAGCCAGCATGACTAGAAAAAAATTAAACAATAGAAGCAAGCCAGCATGTCTGCACCGTGTCCTCTGTCCCCTGTGCTGCCTTTTCCTTACAATGTGCATGATCAACTGTGACTTTCACTCTGCATAGCTTGCCAATAGCCCTTCTCCTTCTTTTCATCATTTTCTTCCCCCAGTTTTCCCTTGCTCTTAAAGACAGTGCAGCAATGCCGCAGGTGCACCACCATAGGCGCCCCCGGCAACAATCACCACAAAGATGACGGACTCAGACTAGAGATTTCGACACCCCACAAGACAACAGAGAGCGAATCAAAGTCTGAGACATGAAGCTGATGACTTTGTAAAAATTTGCAAAAGACGCACAGTCAGGCTGCCGTCTGTGGGAGTCTGGGAAGCGATCAACTCTCAGCTGACCAAGTAGAGATTCAAAGAGACTTTAATATTCGGCTACAAGGCACAATTCTCGTTTTAAAACTGCTCACAGTCAATCAAGTTCTTCTCAGGAAGTGTTTTCACTTAACTACTGAGTGAATGAGTGAAAGTGACACACGTTTCCAGGGGCCATCTCACTCTAAGATGACTCCTCATATATTCTTTCTGAATCTGGCTCCTCTATCAACACTTCCTCATCACTCTGTCTTTACTCTAGTGTGTCTCGATGTTTCAAGTGTTTGATAGCTAAACCACTGCTACCCGCTTGTCCCATCCTACAAACTGCCAGTGGCTGTAACTTCAAAGACTTCTGTGTCTTCTTGTGTTCATCAGAACCCCCCCCCCCCCATCTCCTACATGATCCTGACACTGAACCTGCATTTTTATATTTCATTTAAGACAAAGAAAGTGCGGTGGATGCTCCTGGTGTATAACAGGTGCATCCATCCACCTGTTTTCAACCCACGTATACGTTTCATGCTAATATTAGCCATGTGAGTGAGGGAGGGACAAAGTGGCAGAGAGAGTGTGAAAGAGTACATCTGTTTATACAAGTTCTTAGAGTGCCAGCACAAATATATGGAAGTCTGGCAGAAAGTGTGAATACTTATGTGCACATGTCCATTTGTGTCCATATGGGCTCTACTGTGTGTCTGCTTGTGTGTGCTTGTGTGTGTGTGTGTGTGTGTGTGTGTGTGTGTGTGTGTGTGTGTGTGAGGGTGGGTAAAACAACACTATACGGCTGGCGGTGGTAATCGAGCTCACTAATTACTTCCTGAGCTGAGAGAGTTGTCAGAGAGAGGAGGAGCTGCCACAGATGGTGAGAGACCCACACTGACACCAGGATATCCTACCTCTTCATCATTAGAGCTGAGCATGTGTGTTTGTGTGAGACCGTGTAATTGAGAGAATGAGTAAGAGTGTGTGACCAAGATTGAGTGTTTAAATTACTCTTTAAAACCACATTATACACCCTAGGCAGGAAAAAAATGCTTTGAAATAGTATCCCTGTATTATCATTTCCTTTTACTACAAGTAGCATTCAGTGTTTGATAACCCTAATGGTTGAATCGATTCCTGTTACTCTGCTGTTCAAAGACATCTCAGACAGCTATGGTTCAGACACAGTTCCTCTGGACCAGCTCAACACAAACCCACTTCCAGCCAGACTTTAACCAGCTCATTCCTACATCTGCAAAAGTGCCTGTGGGCAGGCGGTGCACCAGTAGACTTTCTGTCCATTGCTCAGCTTGCTCTCCAAATAAGACGCTGCAGGCTGACTACTCACCACTGTGAAGAGCCGTCAGTGCCGCTGACCTCCAGCAGGTCATAGTCGTCCTCCAGCTGAAAGTCAGAGAAAACCAGGGCAATGGTGTCTCCTGGCTCGGCCAGCACGGTCCAGGTGCAGTCAGCGTTGTTGTTGTACTCGGCAGGGTAATTGGGAGTGGTGATCACCCCACTCTGGCCCCGCAGTGTTCCACCACACCCATCATCTGCTGCAGGGAGCAGAGGACAGTGACAGTTGTGTTAGTCAGAGAAGGAAATATAAGCAACGATAAACACTGATAACTGAAAATGTACAGACAAACTGGAACAGTAGGGAAGGCAAGGTAGTAAAAGGTAATAAACATAGACTGCAGCTTAACTGCAGATAAAGGTCAGGTTTGAGCCTTAAGCATGTCAAATTCTAACTGGCTATTGTTAGCTTATTCAGTACCATAGTGGCCCAAACATGAGACAGCACTGACCATATACACACTCAAGTTGACTCTCATACTCACAAAGTGTCCTGTCAAGCACTCAGTTACAGGACTACAGAGAGTTTTTCTGGGACTGATCTTTTAGACTTCTTTTTATTTCGACTCACCATCTTCTGAAATGTCATTGTTAAACCTGACCATGGTGTCACTAGTCTTGTTTTCTCACCACTGACTCATAGCAGACTCTTTTCGTTCATTTAAGAGTCATTTCAAAGCAAAATTCATTTGTATGCTTGCAAATCAGGCCGATTAATTTCCCTTTAAGAGACATTTGAAAAGAACGATATGTTGTTGAATCAAACCTCACTATATCTGGTCCATATCTGTGACTAACTCCAGTGCAAACAGTACATAAAGTACCTACAGATATAAAACCAATTACCACGGTTACAAAAGACTTGTAATAAAGCAATCTCTTAAAGTAATACATAAGACATACATTTATAGTAACAAATAATATTATTAAAATTCCTGAATTTCGAGACAAAAATACATGGCTGTATGTAATACAGGCATCACTTAAATGCATAAAATGTCAAATAAGAGTAACCTAATTGGACAGACACAGATTAAGCTCAATTATTATCAAGCTGCTAAACCGCTTTGAGAACATATCTGGATGACAGAGTACTGATGACTGATAATAGTGATGAAGTGGATCTGATGATTCAGCAAGAAAAGTCTGCCAAACTATGTCATATAGGCTTAGCTCTGGCTTAACTTTGAGGGGGAAGGACTGCCAGAAACCTTGTCTGCTATTTAGCATTTTTAATATTTCATATTATTTTCTCTGGCCACAAATTATCATTTTGCCACAAGCCAAAGTGCAGGTTTTCTAATTCAGGAGCGTGAAAAATGTGCAACGACTTACAGCATATTTTTCCTTTGTCTGCAATTTTCGCCATAGGCCAGAGAGACACCAGTCATAGGATTTCAAAATGCCCTACAGTGATTTTACAGTCGGAAGGGAGCTGGGTAGAGTGTGTGATGCAACCTAATGCAACATAGGGGGCCAAGTGATTAAATTCTGATTAATTCAGATTTGTGTTAATCAAAGCATCCCTTCCCTCCTCAAGACTGCTTTAAGGAGACCATTAAATAACAAAGCATGCATCTAATGTGTTGCCAGGATAATTCCCCTGCCCATCTTCTGATATGTTCATAACAGCTTAGAACACGATCATGTGATCTCTCAACAGCAATTCCTGTGTGGAATTTGAGGAAACACAGACTTTAAAACAAGGTGTGTGTGTATGTTGCTACAGTATGGACTGGTGAACAGAGGGAACGCATCAAAAGAAGCTTTGAATGACACTTCCACGATATTATCATTTGTGATTATTATGTGTGTCAACGTGTGCACCTCTGTATCACAGCGGTGTGGGATTCATTAGCGGATGGCTGGCTCAATGTGTGTGGTGTTTCAAAGAGGGGAGGAGGAACTCAGAGGCACCAGGCCCTGTCTATCATCCATCCTACCTGTCACCACGGCAACCCCCCTGAGGGAGGGCAAGGGAGTGTACGGACGAGCGGAAACTTGTGAGGTGTGAACTTGAATGGGGGGAAACCACAACAGAAGGGCAAGAAGAAGGGGATGAAGAGGATGACAGGTGACAAGCGAGGATAGGAGAGAGAGAAAAGTGCAGAGGGAGGGTGGACAATGAGGAAAGGGAGAGATGGCGAGACGGGTGACAGGTGATTGTTGCAGTGGGAGTGACAGGAAGTAGAAGGCAGACAGAAGAAAGGATGAGGAGGTGCATTGATATTCCACACAGAGCAGTTTCTTCACACTTGAGGGGAAGTCTCTGACTCCAAACTCTCCCCTTCACCTTGACTCTCTATGTCGCTCTCTCCATTTTGTGGTTGCCGCCTGTGGATGTGAGCACTGAAAATGGCCATACCACAGACTGGATGAAAACAAAATGTTATTTTATTCTATTCTTTCCTCAGTCAATTGTCGAATTCAGGATGCTTCCCATGTTGACATATTTCCAGGCTGTCACTTGGTAAGTCATGGTTTTCATTAAGTGTAAAGAGCTGCTTCGATTCCTTGTGAGTGTCATGGTGACCAAGAAAAGGGAAAGCATGGGCAATGCATGAAAGAATTGGAAACATTAATGCTTAATATGGAAATACCCAATTCCCAAAAAGTTGTTATGGTGTGTCAAATGTAAATAAAACAGCAACTTTGAACTGTGTTTGCCAACAATGTTTTTGCAAACTCTAGAACCAATCATCTGTTTCACAAAGTGGTGCAACCATCCTTGCTTGTGAATGACTGAGCCTTTTCGAGGATGCTACTTTTACCACCCCATCATGACACCATCAGCTGTTACCAATCAACCTGTTTAACTGTGGAATGTTCCAAACAGATGTTTTTGGAGCATTTCTTCTTCTTTTGTTGCTCCTGCCCCAACTGGTTTGAAATGTCTTGCTGGCATCAAATTGAGAATGAGCATGTTTTTACAAAAATCAGGTTACTAATCAAGTTGATCAGGTTGATGAGGTGAAACAGCAAACATAATGTGACACAACAGCAATCAAAATCAGAATGCTTTTTGTAATCACAAGAATAAAGTATGCACCCATACCAAAGATAAAAAGTGTGTGGGCTAATGTGATGCTTTAGGTATAAGCAGTGACATTCAGAACTTGTCAGCAATAAGCCTTACTGGAAAGACACGCAGCACTAAACATGGGAGGTATAATTCTAAAAGAGCAGAGAAAAGAGAGATGTATTGACTGTGAGCAGATTGGGGTTAGGAGAGTCTGTCAGAAAACGGAATAAATGAGTAATGCTAAATCAGGTGTAAGTATACTCATGAGATTATAGCTAAGAGAAAAGAATTGATGAGCATTAAGACAGGAGATGTAAAACATTATCTGTGCCATCAGTGGCTGGCTATCATCTAAGGCCCAACAGTGCTGGCACGTCTGTCCGCTCCTGAGTCCAGAAGGGTAACTGTGCCAAAAAGTTCTCCCCCTCTCCCCAAGTACAGCGTGAGCTCTGCTCTTACACATACTGCATGGACTCTATAAGTGGAGTGACATTAACCATACTTATGCATTATGAAGGCTCACTCAGGTGTGCATGTTGACTTTTATGTGGCACACAGAGACATAGATTAATCACAGGTGAAATTGACAGTTTCTAAAACTTAATGTGTAATTTGTGCTGAAAAGGTGGTATAATCACAACCTTTACTGCCTTAGCATTTTTTTTTCTTTTTCACTAGGGAGCCTGGGTGGGCATGGAGGAGGAAATTGAAAGTGCTTTGGGTCTGAACAGCAAATTGTTAGTGAATCATAGAGAAATGACAGAAAAGGGAGATGACAGAGTTGTTGACAGTTTCTTGTAAGTGTAAGATATTGCAAAGAACAGATTATGAAAGAACACGATAATTGTGTGTTTATAGATGTGAAGTACATGCATGTGCACGTGTCTGTATGTGACTGAATGGGTGGGGATTGTGTTGGCGCACGGTGCCCAGCCATGTGTGCTCCTATGTGGGCTTCCTGACTCCCGGCCTGGTTGCAGATGGCACAGTGTCTCAGCGCTCTGCTCAGCAGGCACACTGACACAAGCCATTGGCCACATGGACACATGGGCACAGCAAATGGACATACACATACAGACTCTTATGTTTATGACATGTGCATGCATTTCAGTTAAAAATAAGAATTAACTTTTAGCTTTTACAAAGTAAAATCTTGCAAAAATAGTTGCAATAGCACCACATTTGCCCAAAGTGAACTATTCTAAAGAACTGTGTCATGTTGGGTCAGACAACACACACTGGCAGGTGTCGTTGCTGCAGGGGTGCTTGCTAACTGTGAGGGAAGGACAACTGGCACAAGCACCTGACTGGGAGCATGAACACATGAGGTCCTGTCATGGTAAATAAGATAGCAGTATAACCACAGAAAACCTTGACAGGTCATGTGGAGGCATGTGTAATCAGCTCAAAAACAAGCTCAATGTTATCATCTACAATATCATGATTTTAAAGGGTTTCACAGAGTCAGTGGGTACAATATCATGTCGACTTTCATATTTCAGTTGTGCAAGTCACATTTATAAACAATGGAAGGACTACCTCGGTGCATGTTTTTTAGCCACTAGCAATCAGTTGTTACTCCCCAGAAGTGTCATTTTTAAATCCATCCTTACAGTTGATACCAAAAAAAATCCCCCTATGATTACACCAAATGTTTTATTTTTGTAATATAGCTATTTTTAAATAACAATAGTCATTTCATCAAACTACAATGTATTATCTGTGGCACATCTCTAAACTGGCTGTCAGCTTGCAGGGTAATACATATTCCTACAAAGCCACTTAAATCACATGCGATTATACTTTCTTTTGTAGACAAAAATACTTCTTAGCCTAAAGACCCGTTATGACAGACAGGTGTTAACTGTCCCTTCTACATACCTCTGCAGTAGGGAAGTGGGAAATCCCAGGCAGCAGTGCCCGCTGAGGTGGCAAGACAGGACAGAGTGGTATGACCCTCCAGCACATAGCCTGGGCTGCAGCTGTAGCGGATTTTGTCCCCGATGTTGAACGTGGACCCCTGCTGGTGGCCATTGAGTAGCTGTCCAGGATTACCACAAGTGTAGCTGGGCAGTGCTGGAGAGGGTGGGGGGGGAGAACAGACCGTTAATGAGGCGGTTTGTGGTTAAGTCTGCGTCATGTTAGTTGTGACAAGAGCCAGAAAATAAGGGAGAAGTACAGAAAGAGTCTGCTGACATATAGTGACACACTCGCACACATAAAAAACACAACACTGGCATCTGTTCATGACAACATATCCAACCCAAGCGATGACTTTCTTCAAAAATATACGATCAAATTCCTGTCCTGGCCATGTAGAGACAGTTCAGGATTGTTGCTGGTAAAGGCCACAAACCAGAAGTGGCTTTTGAGACAACTATAGTCAGTAAAGGTACTGTGATAGACACCGTCTATCCGCTGAATGTTTTTCTTTCTCCATAAATTGCTTCATTGCCGTCAATTATAGATGCCACATTGACCATAACAGCTTGTCAAAGCATGTACTCGCATGCAAATAAGTGAGCCCAGTATTGACAGACCCTTGTCTAATTGTGTGTTATTATGCAAAACAAGTTCAACGGAAGTTCAGCCAATCTCTTGATCCTGAACCTCTTGCTTCAGTCTTGCAGAAGAAATACGCTGTATGGTTGTGTCTGTTCCCCTCGGTGATATACAGTACAACCACTAAGCCCGTCGTACATTGAACGCAATAGTCTTTAGATGTGTAATAGGTAAAAGTTGTTGATTTTGTTGCATTTCAAACAATTAAACTTCACAGTATGAATAAAACTGGAACAAACATCCCACACTCCCACACTCCCACACAGTGAGGGAGCTGGCCAGTGCATGTGCTGGACTTTGGATGAAACTCAGTCTCACCACAGGGGCTGGGCTGAACTCCGGAGAGGACAGAATGGCTCATATACAGCAGCACAGCTTGCTGGCACCTCAACATCACACTCAATGCACTCTTGCTTTTATCGGATGTCTCCAGCTTCACGATGCATTACAAACGATTATAACATTCCAAAGACAATCTGCTTATTTTGGCTGTGCAGTATAATGATTATCTTAAAAAAACAGCCCAACAGACAATTAGCAAAATATAAATATATTTTCTTTTTTTGTTGATATTTTTCTCCAAGTTATATGATGATATGTGAAGATGATTGGAATTGTCTCTTTTTTAAGTTTTTGTCACACACCACAAAATGCTGTAACGCAGAGTTAATCTAAAGTTCAATAAAGGCATTTGGTTTTGTTTTTATCTTTCTCACTTTCTAGCCCAGTAAGCTGAAGCATCCTTACAGCAAGGTCTAACAAGGACAGATCAATCATTTCACCCAGCAGTGCATTCCGCAGAGCTTGAGCTGTGGAATTAACTGGCTGGTAAACAAATAGACTGCAAACAGTTTGCGTCAAGTCCGCTCATCAGACAACAAACATGACCTCTAAGTGCTTGATTTCGAATATGTGTATGTGTGTGTATCCCTCACAAAGGTTACCTTAGCTGTGAAGCAGAAAGAGCGTAGGTTGTCAGTGGCACTATCTCTGAGGTCTGTGGTCATATTTGGGGTGGAAAAGTCTTTACCGATAGCACAAATGTCCAAAACAAGGGCAATTTACTGCTGTCTCATCAGTACACATTCAGTCCCCTTCTTTGGTAAAGGCATTCTTGACAAAATAAAAATTGGCAAAAATAAGAAAAGTCAGACAAAGTTTGCATCATCCAGTATCTATAGTTTGTTATTCAAAAATGAGACTGTAACTCAAATGTGGGTTTGTCTACAGAGGGATTTCAGGGCTAATGGACTTTTGTTAATTATCACCATAAAAAAAAGCTACATTAAACCATTTCTTCGATTAAACTGCTTTTTGATTGGCTAACGGAATCCAGTGCTAGCTTGTTGCATCGATTTCCAACTTAAAAATATACAAATGCAACGTAGCAACAGGGCTTGAAGCACGAAAAAATCCTGTGCCTGAAAACTTTAGGGGAGTGTGCCCCGCCAAGACACCCGAGTGGTTTAAACGAGTGGTTAGTTTTTTTTGTTTGTTTTTTCTTTTAATCATGTTGCAAAAAAAAAACACTTCACCAAAATATTGCGACGCCAGATTTCCGGCACCGTGCCGGAGGTCTTCAAGCCCTGTAGCAACAATCTAAATTTGAATATCAGCAAAATGTGAATATTTCCCTACTTTTCTGAGGATGCGCTTACAGGGTAAAATCAGCAATGTATAACTTGGGGCAGAAGACTGCAGCTGCATGGCGTACTTGTAGCTACATCCTAATCATTGATTTCACAGTACAGTGGGTGTTTTCCATCATGTGGTGAAGGTAAAGCACCTGCTCAGACATTGACGATCATTCCACAATGACCCAGCGCTGATTTGCCTTTAACAGTACCTGGTTAGTATTTGGGGAGTTTACCTCTCTCAATCCTGTACTCTGCTGACAGTCTGACCTGTCACTTTCAGGCTCCACTGTGCCATAGCCTTAATTGTGACCAGTCAAGGCCATATTATTACAGCTTTCCCTCCATCACTGCTAGATTAGCATATACGCAAGGAATCAGTCAGATTAGCATATTAGCCACTGCGACTGAGGCATCAGTGCTGCAGCATGGAGGCAGGGGGCCCTGGTGGCATGCAGGCAACTGCTTCACCCCTGTGGCTGTGACCATGTAAGGCTGGATCAGCACAGCTGGAGATAGAATCTGAGCAACATTTTAGAGATTGATGGCGAGAAGGGTGAGCTGGGATAAAATCAAAGGATGGAAGGATGAGTTTAGATATGGGGATGGATACATTTCTCACGACAAACATTTTGACTTGTTAAACACAGGTACAACTAACAACATTAACACTGGTTGCACTCATGTTTGGTGAGCCAGTGCCAGGCCCATCATATTGTACATGCTGGCTTACTGGCGTGGATTACTGGCATGCCTAAATGGAACAAAGCCATCATTAATGTTATTAGTGACACCTGCGCTTTTCCTGCTAGGACAAGTCAAAATGTCCACTGTGAGAACAGCTTATTCTTGGAGTGGAAAAAAACTGAAGAAGATGACAGATGCTGTGTGCAAGGTGTATGGAAGGCTGTGAGAATGACAGGGAAAAGGTGTGTGTGTGTGTGTGTGTGTGTGTGCGCGCGGTTGTGTGTGTGTGCGTGTCTGTATGTGTGTTTGAGAGAAAGGAGCAGAGATGAACAGGATGACTGATTTCATTGCATTAGAACTGATTGAGGGCACAGCACTGTCAGAGTAGAGATGTGCAAGTATGGGCATACATGTGCTTTGTGCTTTGTGTGTGTGTGTGTGTGTGTGTGTGTGTGTGTGTGTGTGTGTGTGTGTGTGTGTGTGTGTGTGTGTGTGTGTGTGTGAGTGTGTGAGAGAGAGAGTGTGTGTGAGAGAGAGAGTGTGCATGTAAGTGATTTTCTCATCACACTCTCCAGTTCAGGTTATTAGTTTGGGCAGTAAATTAAGTCTAAAAGTGCCATTACTGGTGCAATCCCCAGAACAGGGCGATGCCTGGAGCACTCAATCGGCCAAGGCTTTTTTTTTTTTTTTTTAACCTGCCTGAGAATCTAAATTTGCTTTATCCCACAATGTGACTGTATCCATCACCAATAAACATCACGGGTAAAAAACATTGACAGTATTCGCTGTAATAGTCTAAGGCAGTTGCACTCATAATGCATAATACACCTAAAAATTATCTTTTTTTTTCTTTGGCAGTGACATTTATTTCCCTCCAAAACTGATTTGATAGCAGCAGAATTGTGTGGCAGACAAAAATACCAATCATTCAGAAGTAATGTCACTTTTTACGTATAATAAAGCAGGAGATCCCTACTGAGTATCTATGAAGCTAAAATCAGGAAACCAAAGCAGCAGTGTATAAAAACAACCAGTCTTTTTGCACTGTGTGCCTTAAACTCATTTATCACAATCTCTTCCATTTACCTCTGCAGGCTAAACCCAAAACAGGGAGAGTATGAAAAAGGGAGGAGGAAAGGAAGACAAAAAAGAAAAACAAACACACACCAAGGAGCTTGAGAGAAATAATGAGAAAACAATTTTAAATATTTTCGAGGCGACTTCACATTACTCTCCATTAATTCCCTTTCCTGCACACGCCTTCATACATCTGAATTACTTCACAAATTATTTTACAAGCTTTGCAGCCTTTATTGGAAACCCTAGCTGCACTGAGTGGTTACTGTATGAAGACAGAGAGGTGCGTTCATCTAGGGGGGTCTGGCTTCTGTCATCACGTGGACTATTGCATCCCAACCCCCCATGCTCAAACCCACAGCAGCAGCCCTCAGGTGTTTGTCTGGCAGGTCCATAAGTCACCAGGATGGGGGACTGTGACATGGCCCGTCCCTGGGGCCCGGATGCTTTAAGCACTTCCACTGCTGAAACGGCAAAGGATGTTCCTCGTCCATCAATGCATCCCTCTCCACTGGCTAACAGTAGATAACCAAGCACATGCACGCTGAGAGCCAGGAGCCCCATCATCCATCACGCCACCCGTCCCTTACATCATCTGCTTGCATTCCTCCCCTTTTCTCTTCATACCCTCTCGTTGCTGGTGACTAGGACAAAGGACAGTGGAGAAGGAGATGGGATGAAGCCCGTCTGCTGTTGGATGACCTTTAACCCTACTATGACTGATGCTCTCTCTTCCTGGGAGTCTTCAAGCATGTTCCCCAATTTGTCATCCTCTCGCAGGCAAAGGGGCACAGGTATACCCGTGCATACTGTAATACCCATTTGTCAGAAAATGGTTCTTAAAAAAGCTTATGCTGGAAAATAAGGAGATCATGAATTTCTTAGCACACTCTCGTAAGAGGCTTTGTCTAAGGAAGTGTTTCCATTTTTAATAGATGGATTGAGCTGCTGCGCATTGTTAGATGGTGAGAAGGCAGAAAGATAAAAAAAGAAGAGATTGGTTTATTGTGTCTCAAATCTGGAAGGCTCTAGTTAAAGGAGGAACCGAGTCCCTGAAGTAACTGAAGAATAATGTGCTGAGGTTAGAGAAAGGGCAAGAAAGAGAAGAATTAAAGACAAAGACAGAGAGTGTGAGAGACGGAGAAAAATGTGTGAAGATGACAGTCGGGAAATAAATCTGTCTCAATACAGCTGATCTGACATCAGTCTGTCTGCCACGTATCAAACAGCAGAAGATGAGTGATTGACAGTGTAACACAAAAGCAAGAGTATTTACAAGTATTCTCGAAGTGTGCAGTGGAGGTGCCGTATATAATGCATACTGCTAAACAACCACTGTTGCTGAATAGAATCTATCTGATGTGACTCGGGCAAAAATGTTAATGGAAGAAACAATGTTTAAAGTTCTATTCACATAACATAAACCCACATCGTCGACTGTCTTCCTCACTCTCCAACACATGATCTGATGTTTCCCTCGGAAGTAAGAGCAAAAATGTTACACATCATACGTAAGGGGGGGAAATGATGGAATTGTGTGGGGTAGTGACTGAGGCTGACTCATATTTTAAAGTAAGAAGGATAGAGAGAGAAGGAGATGGATATGGAGACAAAGATGCAGATAGACAGATGGTAAGGAACAAACAGTTGCAGGGATGCTGGGAGAAACAGCACTGTCATCAATAGGAAGGAGCTACATTCTGCAGCACCTTGCTCTTAATTAGTTTCAAGCAAAAGGAAATGGAACACCAACGCTCATATTGGTGGAGTAAAACAGTCCATCCCACTTCACAGATTTAAAATCTGCTTCTACCCCTCTGTAGGTATTTATGTATCTTTGTATTCTCCCATTTCCTCCCACTTTTCATTCCTGTTCCTCTGCCTCTTGCCTCTCTCTCTGTCTTCTGCTGGGCAGTTGGAAGTGACATTGCGAGATCGATCCCAACACGTAGGTGCATTAGCTCAATAAGCAGTTTCTGCTTTGTCAAGCAGCAATTCAATCAATGCCTCGTGTTCCCTACACATGGGCTCGACAAAAGCTGGCAACTGCCATCACTTCTGGTTAGAGAGCCTGAGGAATGCAGAAATTAACTCGCCTTAACATCCAAGAATAGGATAGTATCCTACGGTTTAGTGTGTTGAAGTGTAAGTGTAGGTTTATTACGTACGGAATACTTCTTTAAAAAAGAAAAAGTGTCCTCAATAGACAATTTAGGAGTATGCTTTCTTTCTGTGTATACTTGAGGTCTAATAAATGTGATGAATGCTTCTGTTTCTTCATAAAACCATTGGAAAGCTGACCTTTCTGAAAAGTTTGAAACTTGCATTATTCACATCCATGTTTACTAGCCAGCGGTCATCTCCCGGGTCTTGTTGCCACATCGCTGTGTATCTTGCTGTGTTACCATCACTTTTAGATCAGTGAAATAGTGAGACAACATTGGCTTGTGTAAATTCACACGCCATGTGTCCTCGTGCTTTTTGTGACTTTTGATAGTAAATGAAAAGTCTAAGTTACTTTATGGACTGTTCGATGGACAAAAGAAGTAATTTGACATCACCTTTGGCACTGAGTACTTTTCACCATTTATTGACACTTGATAGACTAAACAATGTATCTATTAATGATGAAATGTAGTGTCTGCTTAATCAATAAAGAAAGCAAAATCAACTTTGCCCCATTGACTGAATACACAGTCAGAATGTGAACATTGCAATTGGTCATCTTTTACCTTTGATTAAACTCACATTTTAAATACCAATCATTAACCTTATGGGTTGGAAGTAGGTTAAATTACTTACTTCTTAAGTAGTAAGTAATTAATTACTTCTGACTTAAAGGCCCATGGTAGGTAGATGATACGGGCTACAATAATGATCACACAACATGTAGTATCCTCTCTGGATAGAGTCTGTACCAGGGAAAATTGTTTATGTAGGGTTAGGGTTATATAGTGTGTGGTTGAAAGAGAAAAAGAGAAAGATATTTGTGTGCATGGGGAGTGTGGTCTTCCTGTGCCTCATAGTTCTCACAGTGAGTCAGTCCCTCTTTAACTTAAGTGACATAAAACTTCCCTATTTTCAGGAAGTCTAGCAGTCAGTCAGTTAACAAGCTATTTTAGATAGAGGAATACTTCATGGTATGCTTTTTTGGATTACAAGCCAGAAATGCAATACTTAGAATCCTAACATCCCAATACTGTCACTAAAAGCACTAAAAATGCTTTATCATATTTTCATTACATCTTTTAAGTTAATTACTGTGTGGTTTTCACTGCAGCACTACTATTCTACAATGCCTCTAAAGATTTCAAGGCAGTGGAAATAAACACTTTAAGCCAACTTAAATTTAGATAGGCAGAAAACTCTTATCACAGTTGTAGACTGTAATCACATTTGAGCGTGTTTATGTGTGTGTAAAGGTATATGTGTACCTGAGTGTGTTGGTAATTGTTAATGTTGCACTGTGTGACGCTGCATGAATGGTTTGGGGTTGGAGAGCCAGCTTTGAAAATCCCTGTCTGAATTTGAGCATAGCTGCGAATAAAGCTTGTCTAACTTGACAATAAGAGTAAATGCTGGTGTGACAATGAGGGTTTGAACCTCTGTACACACACAAGCACACCCAAATACGGACTGGAATGGACTCTCATTTCAAACACGCAACATAGCAAGTGCAGCAAAAAGGACCAGTTGCTGTTTGGGAGGCGCTGAGGTGTGAAAGAGAGCTCATACAGAATTGATGGCTGCCGTCAATGTCTGCGAAACGGAATAATGTGCCATTCAGCAGCCATTCACTATATATGAGACTAAACTAAGAGGGATCGGGAAGCATAAGAGACCAGAAGACAGATGAGAGGCAGGGCTGGGGGAGCTGAGAAGAGAGATCAACACATCTGTGTACAGCCTTGACTCTGTCTGGCTGGAAGCATCTAAATCCCCCTGGCTTTCCAGGCTTATCTCTGAACTGACACTACTCTTTCAAACTAAAATCACAGAAATCCGCTGGTCACACCTGCAAGCTCAAGCATAAAGAGGCACGCAGCCAGATGTATCAAAAATCAAGAAGATTACATGTGAGCAGTAACTGTACTGGTTTACCAAAGAGCTGTACATTTATTAGCTGACGGCTGGATATACTCTACTATCACACTGTGTCATCCATAATAATGATGGTGTACTCAGATAGTATATTCTGCCTACGCTGTTCATTGCAAACACTAATCTACAATACAATAACAAATAAATGAATATATTAAAGTCTGTCAAACAATATGCTTATCAGAGACATATATCCTTTAAACAGTGCAGCAAGGTATGTCAAATTTATAGAAAAAGGTAATGAAATGTGTCAGAGAGAATGCTGGTGTACAAACTTCTGTGTCATAATTAACGCGTAGCTACATGCTACACGGGTTACATTACACTTCAATGCCATGAGGTTTTTACATTTTTGATTTTGGGGAAAAAAGCTTTGGTGTCAATCATCAACTTTTCATAAAGTTAATTGCAATGTACAAAATTAAGATGAATTAACTCAGATTTAGACGCTGCGACCTTGTTCTTGGGACATCAGTGTCAGTAGTGGGTGAAGCTGGAGTATAGGTCCTGCCATTACACCCACCGACTTAATCATGTACTCAGCTGTCAATCATGACTTCTTGCTGCTATCATATAGCATCAAACAGCTAATTAAAAATAAACTTATCAGGAAAAATAAACAATTCAACCTATATCTACATAATAACAATGGCCTTAAATAAAAGAAACCATCTTCCAGAAAAATGTCTTTGACGAGTACTTTGAGTTTTTAGCCCAGCCCATGCCACCCATTTGCAAACATGTCGGGGACGACATTCATGAGTTATGTTGCAGTCAACCACCAGGGGACAATTGAGATGTTTCTGGCTTCACTTTCGGGGGGCTGTCATGTCACACAACCTTCATAAATGGGCAATGGTGTCAATAAGTGCTTGGTATCATCTTGTGAAATCATTGTACCCCTTTTTCATTTTCAATAAAGTGCTTCAATTATAGCTTTTTCTTTTTGCCTCTGATCAATTCTACAGGAAAGGTCTGGTCATCAAAAGCATTAGCATTCAACTTTTTAGGGAAGGGAATATCCATACTTAATTTGATGGCAATCCAACTGGTAGTTGTATTGCTCTGAGGTGATCCTGAGCCTGTGAAGCGCCCGAACCTCACAGCTAGACCAACATCTCCATCCTTAGGTCCTGTTTTTGGGCCTTCAAACCCTGCTATCCTGTTTTCCTCTATTTTGTCTTGCTTTGCCCTCCCCTCGGCCAATTCTCTCTCCCCCGCTCTGCAGGTTGCCTTGGAAACAGTAAAGGCCCGCCAGAGAGGACTCTGTGGAAGGGGAAGTGTTGATGCGTAAACGTGCAGATTTGTGGGGAGTCTGAGAAAACAAACGCACCTCTTTTCTTAGAATGCAGTAAACCTGGAAATCCAGTCCAATCCAGGTTGTCTTTCGACTTCTGTCCGCTTGTTTACACTGTCATGTCATACATCTCTCAAAAAAATGGAGCTAAGGCCTTCCTCATACACATATGAGAACAATTACCCTCTGGACTATTGCATTGTGGCATCCCTCACCTTGACTGGTCAACGGGTCAAATGCCAATTCAGACTGACATCCCATTAACTGTGTCTCATTCAATTCACTTTAGTTTTCCATCAAGTTAAGTTATCTGACTTGTGTAGAGAATAGAGCAGCGATGGCTTGATGAAGCAAAGATGCACTGAAAAGATTAATCAATACCGTTGTTTAACCTTGGCATTTCTCTCTTCTTCTCTCTGTATCTTGTAGGGTTGTGACGCTATCGTTGTGACAGACAGAGAGAGAAGGTGAAGACAATACCACCTGCACTAGAGGAGATAGGATTGGTCGGAACTGGGTTACATGATTTGCAACTTAAGACAAAATGGCATAAAGTGTGGGGCCAATGGCCCCTTACCTAATTCCCATCTCCCTATTTCAGGCATCCTTGCTCAGAGGACTGCCATTTTGTAACTCGGCCTGCATCACAAAAATCTGTCCACAGACAAAAAGTCAGACATAATGAACACCTGGCAAAATACTGGAAATTCCTTCTGTGTTAGTTCCTGCTATAATACATGTCCCCAGGACCACATTTTGCCTTGACAGCACATACAGATTTACAAACTGAAACCAGCAGTCAATGCTGCAGGTAAACATCTTTCTGATCCAAAACCAGTGGCACTGGCATCATATTATGTGAGCTGTCGTGTACAAATAGTAGAGACAAAAAATGGAGTAGAACTCTAGAGAGGATTAGCATAATAAAGTAAAAGAAATAGTCAGGTTCATATCGGACGGATGAAGAAGTAAGTGACTTGCTCAGTCACAAAAATGCCAGGCAACCACTAGCAAAAAGGCAGGAATGCAATGCTGAAAATGGAAAAAAGACACCCAGCAATGACTATGAATATGAAGTCACTACTTTACTTCTGAATAATGGGCTTTTTTGCTGAATAATGGCTCCCGATGGCCCGATGTAGTATGCAGTCCTACACCTCCATCACCCATGGGACCATCCACCACAAAAAATCTTAACCTGGGGGAAATACCAAGCATACAAGCATATGCTAGTATGCAAATCTTTTTGCTAACAACCATCTCACTGACAGCAGCATTTTAGTCTTTATACTACATTAAACAGTATGTAAGCGTACAAAGTCACAATTTGGTCTAGTTAGATGCACGTGTGCTCTTTCATACCGCTAACAGCACACTGTCTGGCCAGAACATGTGGGCTACAGCACAAGTCTGCCTATGTTGTCTCTTTTTTCCAACAGTGTATTACCAAAACACTAGTAAGAGCATTTTCTGATGTTTCTGCAAATACTTTTATTCTCCCTTTTAAAAGCAAAATCAATAAATCAACCCATACATTTAAAAAAAGACACTGACATTAATTTTGAAGGAATGACTATCTGCAATTTCAAATCTATAAATTATTGTCTACTTGCTATTATTAGCAAAAACCTCCATGGTCAAAAGGTCAGTGGAAGTATTTTAGTCCTATAGAGAGAAGTGAAGTCTTTTTACTCCATGCAGTTCTGTTTTTGGCTCAGCACTAACTCACAGCAGTGCCTTTAGTCTGCACGCTCTGCTTCACCAGTTAAATTATTCTGTCATCCTTATTTCTTATGCTCGCAATTTTTTTAGACCAAGTGCCTGATCTGCCAGTATGACAGCTGGCAATGCATTGCAGTTTATTTTTAATAGAGTAGGAGCTTCAGCTGCCTTTGCTACCATCTGAAAAAAATAACAAGAGACGTAAACTAAATTAGCAGATAACCACAAACCCTGGTTTACAAGCTATGAAAGACCACTAAGAAACAATTTGTTGATATGAGCATGGTTCTGAGAGGATTCCCACTGGGATTGGACTGTTCTACCTTCAGTATGAGCAGTTTCACTAGTTCCATTTAGATCTATTCCTTGTCTAAGGCAGCCTCTCTCATCAACCCGACAATTATGGTCAAATTAGCTGTATTTAGTCTTTTATAATACTTATAATACTTGAGTTACATTTTAGTCAATTATTGAACCGTGGTTATATTGGATGAGTCATTCAATTATAACATCCATTTGACTGCTTTGTTAGGGTACATGGCTGGTGCTCTGTTGAGCCCATTATAGATTTTTCACTTCTAACTCACTATTATCATCACATTATGATAATCGATCAGAACTTGCCCTCCTCTCCTATATTTGCCCTCACAGTCCCACTGGCCATACATTTGAAAAGGTCCCCATTATAATTCTCTTCAGGCAATCCCTATACGATGCATATTGTGAAAACATCTAATCTGCATGTTCTGTCATGTTTCCTTTCTTCCTCTACCCCCTTCAGGCTTTAAAAAATCAGGGTGAATTGATATGAAAGGAGAAGTTTCCTGGTATTACTGCTTCTCTTCAGTTTCCTTGAAATCCCACCCAGTATTCCCCAAGCTGGTTTCTTCTTTTGATATCAGACCTACCATGGGGGTATAGTTCACTGGGGATGTGCCATTCTAGTCAATGTTTGCTTCATCCTTTACATTTCTTTTTAACTTAAGGATCTCAAAGAAAAGACACTTATTTTGTGGCAGAGACCAATTGAGTTGGTCTAGAAGGAAAGATTATGATCAAATACATAATTCAAACCCATCAATATTCGATGAAACATGAGCAGTACGGAAATCCATACTCATACTATTGTGCTAATGTGTAAAGAAAGCTCCGTGCTCTGTGCTGCAGCTAAATCAAGTGGCATTTGGAGGTAATCCAAGCCCATAAATAAACCATATGATCACCTATTGTCACTCAAAACATATTGTTCAGGAGCTACACATCCATGCAAACAGAGCTGAACGAAACAAAGTAGGTTTCCGCTCTTAACTCACACAAAAGATGCCAATTATACTTCCCAGCCACTTTTACAAAGATGGCTCAGCCTGAATCTTCCCTTTGACACAACACCTCGGCTTGTTCCCAGTCCTTGCCTCATTACACTGAAGATAAACTGTGAATTAAGGCCTCAGACACAAAACAAACAGGTGTGCCTTTGCGTTCTGCATCAGTGATGGTGAGTTTGCACCATGAGCTTGAGCAAGAGCTTGTCAGGCACACACTGAGGCAGACAGTGAGATATACTCATTGACAAATGACAAAATCAACACTGATCAGCTAGTGGCCCAGTTTTCTGTGTGATTCCTGAAGATATTTGTCTACTTCAGCACAGTCTGTGGACGAAGGTTTATGTCTCGATGACACATCCCAGTGGTGCTCCTCCCTCCAGTCAACTGAGCTGTTTCCCCGCTGTTGACGTCAAAACGGCAGAAATGCTACTGAGTTCAGCAGACATTGATTCTCTATAAGTGATGAAGTGGTAGTAAAAACACACCCGACCCAAGTGATTGTGTTGAGGGAATTGTTTTACGCAGTGTTTGTGTTGTGACTTGGATGCATTTTTTGCCCTGGTTCATGCGTCTGTGTGCGCAATTTGTAAAGATTCAGCAGTGCAATTAATCACAGTACAGACTGAATTATTCATAGTCCAATACAGAACAATCAGCAATCCTATATCTAGTCAGCAATCATGACTTCAAACATATGTGTCTATTGACAGTCATGCTAATTGAATTAAATCTGCAGGCTGACAGGTTTAACAATTTCACCAAGAAAATATGTACGACTAAGACTCTTATTTGCTTAGAATACAGTCACAACTTCCCAGAACAAATGTACTAGACTTTAAATTTGACCTTTAAACTTTGGGCGGCTAACAAGTGAATACTCAACAATCGATAAGGTCTGAAAGGAATGAGTGGAGGGAATTGGCAAAGGCTGATCGATAAGTCCGGCCTGATGAATTGCTGCACATCTGAGCGGCCTAGTGAACGGAGAAATGATTAAACACAGCAGCCAAGAAGGAGCCGCTTGGTTGATAACAATTAAAGCAATGAGAAAGAATACACTGGTTGCTTACTGTTTATAACCGTCACTTGGTATTTCATCATGGACGTTAACATGCATGCAAAGCAATCTTAATGATGTATTAGATTACACAGCTGCTGAATGATAAATGTGGGTTTGTTGAAGTCGCCCCTACTATAGTCTTCAGTAAACACACGTTACGCTGTTAAAAAGTTTAATTCCAATCAAACTAATTGGGAAGAAGCAATTGAGGGGAACCAAAAGACTGCATAAAATACCTGACTTGAAAGATAAGATGATTATATACTGTCTCTCTGAATAACATTTTAACTCTCAACAGCCAAACATTTTCTGGATCAATAAACTGTCACACAGATTTACCTGTGAGAGAGCAAATAAGCCAGTAAATGCCTTACTGTCACAAACAATAGATAAGAAGTCTGATATTGTGTTGCCTCGAAATTCTTGCATCTCGATAGTCACAGCATACCCACAGACCTCCTTTGCCTCCCACCTGCTGAGTGTCTCTGTCACACTGAGCTAACATAGAAGCCCTACCGTGCGATCAATAGATACCTCCTTTAATAGTTTCATACCCCCTTGCCATGAAAACATGACAATCACAGCACATCTCATCTTCCTCACATCCTCAAGGGCTACCTATTCTGACAGTCTGGCCTTCAATTACCAACGCATAAGTGGACACTAATTGGCTCCAAGTTCGAAGCTTCTTCAACCACATTGCTCACACCTAGCATCGACACTTGGTAGTAAGGAAGACAAATGTCAATTAGATAAACAAGAAAAGAGCACGGAAATCACAGAGCAGTACAAAGTGTTCTACTTTGTGCTGCTCCGTGTACAAAGGGAGATTCATAACCTCAGTCTCCCATGGTGATTTGAACATACTTCACACACACATACTCACACGCAGATTCAGCAGCACGCTCCTGCCTCACCCAGCTCAGAAACAATGACACCCTAATCCAAGGACAATACAGGCACTAATCCACACAAAACAGGGATTGTACGGAGACACAAACGTGGGTGTGGGGAGAGAAGAAGAGCTAGCACGCTAACAAGAAAAGGAGGCTAATCCTGATCAGCGATAGAGGCTGGGAGAGGAGGATAAAAATGACTGTTTAGGGCAAGAGGGACGTAGCAAGAAGAAAAGAATGGATGTACGGGAATGATAGAGAGGTAGAAGCAAGGTTTAGATACAAATGGTTCAGACATCAGAGAACACTTAACACAGAGTAACATTAATAAGAAACAGACTATTCAATCCAACACCCCGTCCGAGTCCCTTCAAGTTGAAAAAACAAGGGTTCCCTCACTTATTGTTATTGAACAATTGTTACTGTGCACATTGTACATAAAACTGGATTCATCCTAACAGCCCAAATGATGAACCAGAACCATTACTTACAGCAAGTTGACTGATGGGGTTTATCTTAGGCTGGAAATAATTACATCAAAGTCTACGATCCAGAGAGCTGAGCTGATGACATTTACAAGAGGCTGACCGAGGTGCTTAATTACACACTTTCATAAAGTGGCAGAATTAGTGTGCCGGACTGATATTACATATAAACAGTGGAGGAATAACAACACAAGCAACCTTTGGAAAAGAACAACAGGTGAAGGGGGCGACGTGTTCTCGGTGACATTTCATCCAGTCAAAAACCCAATAAAAGAGCTATGTCAGAGGAGATGTGAGAGCAGTTCGGGCTCCTGGAGCTTTTTGGGGAGATGAGCTCACAGACTAAAAAATGCATGGCTGTGGAGAGGGGCGAGCACTGTGCATGGGTGCAGCAAATGGGCCGTGTGGCATTCCTTGTGTTCATCTGACCTGTTTTCGCAAAGAAGACTCTACAACAGGGTGGAGCGAGAAGACTCTCATAGTTCCATCCATTATCTCACAGTTGTGAGTCATCATTGTCTTTTTTTCCTCTCACACTTCAATCATCTCTTTTTCGTTCAGTTTTTCTACTCCTATATTTCCTCTTCTTCATTCCCATACACCCTCCCTCTCAGTCCTTTCTGTGGCTAACCCCTCTCCACTAGTAGATGTCTCTCTTCCTGAGTCTCCCCTCTTGTCTTCCTCACAATCTCCCTCTCTGTTTGTTAGGATGCAGTGAGGGTAGGCCCTGTCAGTACGTAGTCTGTCAGTGTGGAAACAGCAGGGAACAGCGAAGGCCTTTCTCAGGAGCCAAAATAACAGCCATGGGAGAAACACCTCAATGTTCACTCTTCCTGACTGCACAGTAGACAACCTTGTATGTAGAGTACGTGCAGTATAGAAACTTACACAACCATGTACGCTCACACACAGACATGCACGCAATACTGTCAACACATTCCACCCACTGCCCTAGTATTTGCCTCAGTCTGTCTGTCACTTCGTGCCATTGTCACACTGCTCACACCTCAGTTGCTTCCCTACAGTGGGACAGGCTTCCTCTGCTGCGATCCACGGACATGTGTTCAGAGTGTGTGTAAAGTCACACTCGTATGCACTCTCTCACACATACACACACACTGCTTGCTTCAGGCACTTGGTCAAACATCCTCATACCACAGGGTCACATTTCCAGAGGACCTGAATGTTTTCCACACTCAAGCTGTGAGAGAAACAACGGTGGGAATGTCTCCTTTGCATATGAGCTCACTTGATTTCATTTATCATTGGTTGTAATGCTGATTATTGACTAAAGCAATAGGCGCCCCCCGGGCCGCATTTGTGGCCCCCGAACTGTTATTGCTTCACTATGTGTTTTGGTTGGGTCAGCATGTGTATACCAGGACTTGTCTCAATGCCAACGATACACAGACAGCCTGTTACTGGGTCGCTCACTGCTGCAAGCGCAATTTTTAACTTTTTTTTGGAGCAGTTTGTTGACATTTTGCTGGCTGTAGGAGCCTAGATTGCACGAAAATGGTGTGTTCCAAGTTCACTGTTAAATGAAAAGTGGACAGTGAAAATTGGCAATTCAAAGAAGAATGGACTGAAAAATGTGCATTCATTGTCCCTCCAACCAGCACAAGACCTATGTGATGAAGATTTTTCAATTTGAAATGGCATTATGAGACGAAGCATAGGAATTTTGATGAGACATTTCCTCAGAATTCAGAGGTAAGAACAACGGAAATAAATGCACTGAAATCGTCATATCAAGTTGCAAGCAGGATTCTTGTCACACCTATGACAGAACAACAAAAGGCAGAGTTCTCACTTAGGAGCTGTCCACACCAGCCCAGTTAATTTAGCAACCGTGAAGTTATGTACCCGGTTTTACTGTTCTGTCCACATGCAACCGTGCTTTTGGAACACTGAAACCGTAGTCGTTTGAAACCGGAGTCCAAGGTGAGGTTTTCGGATTCGGGTTTCAGCGGTTGCGTGTGGATATGATAACCGCGAATATTTCCATTGCTTACATCAGAGCTGAGCACGTGCCTTTGTATATTGCATGCGCAGCAATGTAAACACAGAGAGTAACGACAGTTAGAAGGTGGTTAGAGGTTGTTATCTAGCTAGAGTAAACGTCCGCTTGATAGGCTAAAATGGACTTGACAAAGTTATTGTTGTCTATTGGCTTGCTGTCAGCTGTGTTCGGCTGTCATGCCCAGCTGCTCAACATAATGCAACAATGGTGGCGCCTGAATGAGCAACGAAGGAGACTGCTCCTCTTGCTAGCGAGCCCAACTGCAACTTTTCCCTTGCGAGTCGCCGTTGTTGTTTGTGTTTTGGTATTTGATGCGCTTCCCCTTTCCGGGTTTAAAGTAATTTGATTGGTTAAAACAGCCTTCCCATTTTACCTTACATCACCACCTATTGGCATATGTGGCATATGTATTACATGTATATTGCATCACTTGGTGGCGGATTTTACAGTTGCGTGTGTTCAGAGCTTTTCTAGAATTTTATTTAACAAAACCTTGGTTGCAAAATAACCTGGTCTGGTGTGGACAGGGCCTTAGAGACTCAGAAACGTTGTTTTATTCAACTATTTATTTTAATTTGTCAAAAAGGATATGACATTTTATTTTAGTTCATATTTTTTGTTGTCGTTTTGGATAAAAATTAAAATTTTGTTTTGAATATTACAGTACCATTGCATGTGGCCTGACCAACCTCAATAAATGGACCTTTGAGTCATTGAAAAAAATCTTTGTGGCCCTTTAAGATTTGTATTTGAGTACCACTGGACTAAAGCGTTTAGCTACTTTTTCATGTTTAATATTTATTTGCTTGTCTTTGCTATCGAGTAGGTTGACTGTTTTCCATTCTGAGACGCATTTTTTTAAATTATTCATTTCTCTTGTTATTCAGTGAGATTAAAAACTATAAAACTAATTCAGAAAATACAATCAGAAAAACAGTGAGCAGGTGGTAAACAGAATGAATATGGAAAGCTGAACAGGCAATTGTCAAAATGACAGCACTCAAATGTTATTCCTAGATGTTGAATCCACATAGTTAAGTGAACCTGTAAAGTAGCCCATATAAACAGTATGAATAAAGCATGAAGTACACTGGTGGCTATGCATTAAAGTTGATCTCTGTTTTGTACATTATACTCAGTTCTGTATTCTAACTGCAGATGTCTGAAACAAAAACTGCTCATAAAGGAGAGTAAAAAAAACATTTTACAAAATAGGGAGCAACGGATACGTTATTTGTCAAGGCAGACACCTACACCTATCTGATCTTGGTGATGTGTCTCAAACATAACCCAGCGTGTTCCCTGCACTTCACCAGCTCTGCAAGGCTTTTCACCTCCATTCTCAAGGCCCAAATAAAGCTTTTTGCTGCAGCATTCTCCATGTTTGTGTCTGCATTTAGGTCCTTTGATACATTCTGACCTAAGGAGTCCTATAACCAATATTTGGAACGTATACATTTGTAGTACAGATTATTCAGTGGTGAATAATAAGTGGTGATGGGCTGTTACTCAGGACATGTAACCAATTACTTTTGTAAGTGGGATATTGAATGAGACCACAGATAAATGACTACAGACAAAGAGAGATGGCTGAACCAAGAATCAACTAGAGCTTTTTTTTTATCATTTTGTTTTCTTCGTAAACAAACCAATCCTAAAAAAAAAACACTTTAAGAAATAATCAGCTCTGAGAATCAGTCAATCACGACGATATGCACAGCCCATGCCATGAAATCCCCCTTCATTTTCAAGCAAGTGAGTAACTGAGCTTTACCAAATCAACTAATACTATCTGCAAAATAAGCAGACAGTTGGATTTTCTTTCTCTAAATGACCATGATATTGTCAGTGAGTACACATTTACATTTACATTTACATTCCTAGCAAGAAATACTTTCTGTAGCTGCCCACACAGACAGTTATAGAGAACTGGTGGAGTGGATGGACATATGCACACACTTCTTTGGCTGCTCTGAGGCATTGCAAACAAACTCCCCCAAAGCCACAGGTTCACAGGGATGGATGACCTTTCTGTACACGCTCCACTGCTCAGCAGCTGCATCATGCTACGTTTGAGTGTGCACTCCTGTGTCCACTTGTGTGAATGGGTGCGCTTAAATGTCTTCTGTGCAGACGTGTCCGTGTGTCTGTGTGCAGCTATGGTGTGGGAGTGTTGTTTTCCATCTCTTATCTGGAGAGCAAAACAACAACTTGTCCTGACCACAGACTAGACCCTGTCTGGCCGCCCATTCACCCAGAAAACAAATAGAGGGCAAGAAGGAATGAGGGTAGAGACCCAAAAAAATGAGTGTGTTGCAGCGATGTGCAGAGCAGACGCCTAGCAATGACTTGCGGGGCAATGGGAACTGTCAAGAGCTCTCTTAGCTCATGTCAGTTCTATAAAAAGAGAAAGAAGAATAAAGAAAATATGAAAAAAATAATCCCAAAACGGATTAGATGTGGGATTCGGTATGAACATAATGTGAAGCAGGCAAAGAGACAGCTGGAAGAAATTCAACAACAACTTCACTCTCTAGCCAAGTCATTTTAAGATAAGGGCATATAAATCATAATTATAATCTAACAAGGTCCAAGGCGCTGGCGTTTGCTTCACTCATCATTCTGACAACTGCAGGAATTATTTGCTTTGTTCAGTCATCACAGTGTCTCTCGAATAAGAGATACAGAGAAATATAGTCAGAAAAGATTATTTTTTCAAATTATCCTAAATGTTGCAAAGAAAAAGGCATTTCAATGATTTAATTGTAAAGATGAAAAACTACTAATGCACTATGGTTAAGCTGCAAAAAAAGTCATCAACAACTATTAGGAGTTGCCTGAATATTTCTGGTGCATTGGAATATTGATTCAGAGTGTGTGTTTGTGAAAGTCAGTGTGCATGCCAGACAAAGTGTGTCTATGGGTATGAGCCGAAAACAGTCTTCATTAGGCTGACGGAGAACTGCCACACAACAATCATCCATTAATTAAGTGTCAGAAGCATTTAACGGTCAGACACGCTGGCAGCCAATTCCCATGCCAGACACTAATAACAGCTACAATCTGCCAGAGTAGAAGCTCTGCTTACCCGGACGTGCCAGACAGCCCACATTTTACAAGAAAATTAGTAAATACATTCAGTGAAATTACAGCTGTGGTAGCTTGGCTTCCATTTAACATTTGCTAAGTTCAGGCTCTTGAACCCCATTCTAATAGGAATCATTTGTTCCTGGCTTCTTCCATTTACAGTATATCTGCCTGTCACTGTGGAATTCTCTACAGAGTAGAAGCTGCACCACGTGATCTAACACATCCAATAAAAATAAAGGAACCAATTGCTAGGAGCAGGTTTTGATTCATGCAGTTGTACGCTCGGTGACAAAATTACAAAGCCATTCTGCTGTTTGATGGCAGGTGTGTAATTAAACAGTCCCACCAAAATCATTAGTGTTTTTGAGGCTATTGTGTCAGAAAATTAATGAATTTTCTTTGTTTTTCTGTAAAACTGTGATGCACTTTTGATCAATTACAGCAACCGCAACAACATTTCAATTTCAAAAGTTTTACTTAAGCTGGTGTTTTATAGATAACCATAACAACAAGCAGCAAGGGCTCAGGAAAATAAACAATACAGGCGTCAGGTTTAAATATGCTTCTGGAAGAAATTGCGGTTTTGTTAGAAGGCTTAATAGAAGGCTTGCGAGGTTGCACTGTTGAATTAATTCTCTGAAACACTGTATAGGGATTTGATGAAAATACTTCAAAAAGCCTAAATTGTGCCTTGTTTAAGCAGACAAATAGAGGACCATGAGGTTCTGGTCCTGGTTAGTCACAGTGGACATGAAAATGCGCACAGGAAAACAGGCATATGAGTTTTGTTGCAGAAAGTCGAGGTGTGGATTTAACGCATATGCCTTCATGGAAATAACAGCAGTGAGTCATTACTTGTGGGAGAACAGACATCAATAAATGAAAACTGAATCTTTTTATATGCCTGCAAACACACACAAAAACTGGACTGTGGCCAAGTCTGGAGGCATCTACATGGCCCTAATCTCTTACAGTAGGTTTATGTTCATGGCTCGATCAAACCCTTACACAGTTGACATTTATAACCCATTTTACGAAAGGCTTTGGCGCTGCTATGGCAACTACAGTGACAGATTGATCTGAAAATAATACAGGACGCTTGGGGACTTGATGACCAATACTCATTCATGGTCGGCTATTCAGTATTTGCACCTCTTGGTGAACTCGTCAGCTGGACAGATTCATTAGATTTTTATTTTCATTCAACATTCCATTGACTGGCCTGATATTTTCTGACCACTGTTTTCTTTAGTCCCAACATCATTAAAGTGAAACTCTCGCCAAAAAGCAACCAAGGCTTTATTTGCGACTGAATATGAGTCAAACCTTTGTGTAAAAGCATAATTATGACGAAAGAGGCACTCATGAACGACACACGGACCCTGCTGCATCTCAGGCGCGCCGCCGTCATGGCAGACAAAAAGTGTCGATCCCCGAGTGCGACCTAACAGGCAGGCTTGAGGAGCGGTCCACCATTACTCTCCAGCCTGTTAGGTCACAAAGATGACACTTTTTGCAACCGTGAGTCGTTCAAAAAACGTCTTTTTAGTAAACTCTGTGTACCCAAACAATGTTCTCAATGCTCGTGTTCATGTGTAGAGACTGGTGATACTACGAGCAAAGTTTCATGTTGTGTCTAGCCGTCTTAATGTTTTAAAAATAGCGATTTTGATGCTAGCATAAAAGTGCCCCTGCACTCCATTGAAAATTAGCTTGCCCAAAAACGAAACCATGTTAAATCATAAAAGTGCCTCTTTCGACGTAATTATGCTTTTACACGAAGTTTTGACTCATATCTAATCGCCATTTAAGCCTTGGTTGCTTTTTGCTGAGAGTTTCACTTCAAGAAATAAAATTCATTAATAAAAAATAAAACTTTAGTTTATAAAGAGACAAAAAGGAAGAGGGAAAAAGTCATTAGCATGCAGACCTAGTGTCATCAGCCAGTTTGTTTTTATAGTCAGGGAAAGACTGCAGTGCATTTGTGCATGCAAACACTTATGCACACAGACACACACACACACACACACACACACACACTTTGTGTATACAAGTGCGTTCATATCCTGCTTTGTCCAGAGAACAGTCAACGTAGTTAGACCAGAAAGAGCTACAGTGTCAGCAGACAGCAGTGTTTGTGGTAAAAAATAATTTTGCTTGTCTGAGATGACTTCTAATATTTACTCTATAATAATATATACAGTATTCCACAGTACTACTACTCCACAGAATTAGTTGTGCATTTTTACATAGTCCATGCCTAATGCGGCTGCCAGCAGCCTGATAGCATGTTGGCATTTAAAAAGACTGTGGCCTTCGCAGGTCCCTGACCTTCTGCCAGAGCAATCTCAATCAACATATTTACCATGAATACTGTACCGTACTGAGGAAAACTACAACAGCAGTTACAGGGTACACGTTTTGCAGCATAGAATCACAGGTCTGTTTACATAAACAGCAGTGCTACATAGTAATGAAACAATGCTGAAGTTACCCGTAGATGATTTAAAGTTACAAGTTTCAATATAAGCCTAATGTCAATTTTTGTCCACTCAAACCATTCCACACAAGATCAGTGTGCTCTCATGAGGTAATCAAGTTAAACTGAAGAGATCTGCTTGTGTAATTCACTCTGTTTTGAGTATAGGTTAAGTTTACACTGGCAACATGTTGTGTAAAGAAGTCACAAGATCTCTTAAACTCGACCGTCAAGTCCCAAGAAGCTTTATTGCCTTGAAACCTAGCTGGAACCCAATAACTGTGTCCTATCACTTGATTGTCACTCGAAGTCTCCTTGTATCAAATTTAAGTTGAATCTTTGAGTTGAAACATGGTTTTGCTGAGGAACTGTTTAAAGATCAAGTGTATTCAATCATTTTTCTTCAGTTAGCAGAAAGGTTTATTATTATAGTGCTTATTAGTAGTAATGCAGTAGCCCATGAATTCCTCACTTGTCCCATTAATCCAGTGGGAAGACTGTGGAATACTTGTAGTAAAACATCATTGCATAGTAAATCAAAAATCAAATACATGAAAACCTGATATTAATATTGTATTTAAGTCCAAAGTCAAAACCTGCTCCTAGCAATTACAACATTACACGACCTATCATTTAGGTTGAGTGTTTCCTTGTTTCATCTACATGAAGAGGAACTTCATTTTTGGTGAAGCTGCATATCAGCTGAACCTATGGTTGTTGCCAGAACAATGACAAAAACAACATAACAACAACCTCCACAACTGTATGCTAAATCTTTAGAAGCACCAATCTCATGTTAAACTAGTGCTTACTGATGGAACAAGAGCTACAGAGATGCACATGGGATAACAGGGCAAGGCATCAATTTAGACTATATGAAGAACGGCTGTATTGTTTCTTAAAAACAAACATGGAGGCAAACTAATAAACAATAAGACAATAACTGGCATGATAACTTTTGAGTCTTATTGAAACTTGTTCACTTGTGTTAAACGTTCTTTTTGTTATTTGTTTTCTTCTTACACAGTGATGAGGATTTTATGCCGAAAGACTGCTTTGCTAATATTGTGAGATGGCAGTATAACATCAATAGAGAGAAGACAGGGCTATAATATTGCTGCTGAATGATGCTGAATATGTAATCAAAATGATTCAAACGATCAATGTAAATTGCTATTTGGCAAACAATTACTTTGTGCAGCTTTCCTAATCAAAGACAATTTTATCAGCGCTAGCAGCATCAACATCGGAGTATCTCTTAGGCGCTCAGCAGGTTATAAAGCCCCTCAAGCCCTCCCTTTAAATTACAGACACAAACACAAAAACAGGGACATAATGCACCCCTGAGTGAAATGTGTAACAGCCCCTGTGGAGGGAAAATAGAGCTTAGAGGATCTGATCCAGGTTTCTCGTCTTCTTTCGCCTCTGTCATCACACCTTCATTTGGTCCACTATCTGACTTAAGGGGAAGAGCCTCATTTTTCAATTAGGCACTAGACTCACTCATGCTCCACTGCTTTCTCATCACCCTCATCCACTTGCCCCACACCTTCCTCTCTCTCATGCTAATAGGAAAGAGGGAGAGAGAGGGGGTGGGGAGCAGATAGAGACACTATTGTAGATCAGATCTTATGGATGTAGGAGATGGCTGTGTGGCTGGAGTGACTACCTCTGCTGCTCCTTTGCTCACTTTCAGAAAAAAAGATTGCGTATTGTGACTTGCTGTTCAACCTCTTTTATCTACTAACTGACTGATCACATTTAACTCTGATTTCTCTTCTTGAAACCCCCCTTGTTAATGCCAACATGGGACCAACTACACTGTTTGAATGCATTCATGATTAAATTTAGACTTAGATGTAGAACTTATTGTAAATATACAGTCAGTAATTAATTTAAAGAGGGATAAACTAATACAAGCAAGACTGGTTAGAAAAAAAAAGTATACAAGTTACTTCATGGAGTATTTCGTGTATGTCTTTTTCTTCCTATTTCAGACACCTGCAGTGACTTAATGCTGAGGAGGCAGACAGCTTGAGTCGTGCGGCAGGGCTGGCTGTGTTTTTTTCTTCAGCTGACCCAGTTGGGAGGCACATTGAATATGCAACTAAGACACAGACGGAAGAGAAACTTGGCGACACATGACTGAATAATCGTCTCAATACTTTAATATTCAAAAGAGAGACAGAGAGCGAGTGATAACATTGGGTGGGAGGCAACAGAACAGGAACTGCAGAGTTGACGATCTGACGTAGAGCCAGGAAAAGGGCAAAGGAGGACTGAGTAAGGAGAGAGAAAAGATGGAGAGAAAACAGGCAATGGTGGAGCACAAGGAATGCAGTAAGACATGAACAGATAAGGGTTCTCTTCTATTCCCAGCAGATAGTTCAGAAGCTCAGAAACGTTCCTAATTCCCTTTGCCTCCGTTAGCTCCTTCTCTATAGCTACAGATTATACATGAATAAAGAGTTTGCAAAGAGATTGAGAAGAGAGTGAGAAGAATAAGACAGAAAAAAAGGAGTCTGGTGGTTGCCATGGTGATGAGAGGGGAGAGATTTCAGAGTGGTCTCGGCCATTACGCAGTGTGTTGGGGAGATGGACTGTGCAGCACTTAGGCTTATTGCAGTGTGGGCTGAAACAGAACAGATATCTAATATAGACGAGATGGGCTGACACCAAAATGGTGGACAGTAAGCACAGTCCTAATAAAAACGAGCCTGTAGAATACTGAGGCTTTACTGCCAAAAGCTGTGCTGAGAAAAGCCAATCAAGCCAAGAAAAAAGAAAGACATTTATCCCATTTGAGAAAATGGAAGGACATCAAGTGAGTAAAAGCCTCACACACATACCCAGAGGCATCTACACAGAGAGATGGTAAAGCACACAGACATACATGCACAAAACAATATTCGGATGTACATTGATCCCCTCCCAGTGTGTAACAGTGCAACCACTCTATTACTACGAAGCCAAGAACAACAGTTGTTGTTGTATTTTGGCTAGACAGTAGGCCATATGCAATGAGCAAACACAACAACAGCTAAAGATAGGACAGTGGTTTAGAGTTGCACGATACCCGCGGTACCCACGGTACCCCGCGGTGCCAAATCCTAACGGTTCCTACTATACTAGAAATTCTACACGACGGTACTACCGTGGATTACTATACTACCTGTGCCAGTTTCCGCTACATAGCAGCCGCCTCTACTCTCCTCCCGGCTTCTCACTGCATGCTACTCTCTTGTAAACAAACCCACATGCTAACTACTGCAACCGAACTACACAGCTGCTGAATGATCGGCTGTTTGCCTGTTACTGGTGATGTCCGGGGATATGATAGGCTGTTTCCGCACGCTGGGTCCGCCCGTATGTTAGCTGATTGGCTGTTCGTGTGTTTCTGCCGGCAAGAACGAACTCCGTGAATACAGCTCCGCTTCGATAGAAATTCGCTTCAAAACAAACAACAAGCTAAAGTTCTGTCTCACCCAGATGACAGCTTACAGTCACTAACACGAGACAACACACTCACCATGGCAGAAGCACCAGGCCCGAGCGGCGAGTCTGCCGCGGCGGCGTCTCAGTGGCACCACTAATTTTGCTCAAAAAACCAAACTCCAAAAGTCATATTTGGAACTATTTTAGCTTTAAACAAGGCACAGATGGTAAAGCAATAGACGATGGCTGTCCACTGTGCAGGCGCTGCCACCAAGCTATAGAAGCCAAAGGAGGGAACACATCCAACCTCATAAAACACCTGCAGGGTCGTCACCCATATTTATATGTCGAATACCAGGTTAGTATGCCCTGTTTATTTTCTCATTGGCTAATATTAGTCTATATGCTCCGTGGACAGGCTGAGGAATTAAGAGTTAAAGGATGTCAAAGTATGAAGCACCTAGAAAATGCATAAAAATATAGTTTTCACAGGGAATCAGTTCCTGTTTATTGTATTTTGTCCTCTATGGTAATGTTATATTATTGTCAAATAGATATTTTTAAAAGACAGAGGATTTGTTATCCTAAGTTGATTATTTATGTTAGTTAAACATAAATAATGTGCAAAGGAAACTAAATGATTACATGATTTCAACCATATAAATTCTAACTTCATTTATTTGTTTTTTATTGCTCGTATGCTTTTGTTCATGTACTCTTATTGACCCAGTTATGAACTAAAACCATTAGGACCATTAGGCTTATTTGTTATGTATTTCCCACTCCTTATTTTAGAGAGA